>CAWUFW010019977.1:0-166535 GCA_963921515.1 Calotriton arnoldi
GTTGTACTGCAATGGACCGATCGGTGCCTCCGGCCGGCCCATTGCATTCAATGTGTGCGGGTACGCGTTGTACCCCTGTGCGCGTTGTACTGCAATGGACCGACCGGTGCCTCCGGCCGGCCCATTGCTTTCAATGTGTGCGGGCACGCGTTGTACCCCTGTGCGCGTTGTACTGCAATGGACCGATCGGTGCCTCCGGCCGGCCCATTGCATTCAATGTGTGCGGGTACGCGTTGTACCCCTGTGCGCGTATGTACTGCAATGGACCGATCGGTGCCTCCGGCCGGCCCATTGCTTTCAATGTGTGCGGGTACGCGTTGTACCCCTGTGCGTTGTACTGCAATGGACCGATCGGTGCCTCCGGCCGGCCCATTGCATTCAATGTGTGCGGGTACGCGTTGTACCCCTGTGCGCGTTGTACTGCAATGGACCGATCGGTGCCTTCCGGCCGGCCCATTGCATTCAATGTGCGGGTACGCGTTGTACCCCTGTGCGCGTTGAACAGCAATGGACCGATCGGTGCCTCCGGCCGGCCCATTGCTTTCAATGTGTGCGGGTACGCGTTGTACCCCTGTGCGCGTTGTACCTCAATGGACCGATCGGTGCGCACCCATTGACAATGGGCTTGCCTGGCAACGGACGCGTTTTCGAATATTCGAACGAGTCGGTTGCTGGAAAATCAGTTGGTCACCCACAACAATGTTGCAAAATCATGTATGTCATGAAGTTGAAATTTTGAAGGATGCTGTGGGCGTGTTTTGGTGCTGCTATTCCATGGATTGGCCATATTCAGAAGATGCAAACGACTTGGACCTATCACTTTGGACACAAGGGACAGTATCTGCCTCTCCAGCACATATATATTGCTGCATGTTCCCCTGAGAGCCCACTTGCCTGCACTACATGCTCCAGGACGACATCTGCCACTGCACTGCTGCTGTCTCTGCCCCTCTGGACCCTGCAATGGCACGTACTGTGGAGAGAGCCCCAGCCTTCAGCCTTGAAGAGAACCAGGCCCTGCTGGACAGCCTACTTCCACAGTACAGCAAGCTGTATGGGACACCAGGGGAGCAGGTGAGTGTTCTGTGCACTGCCTTTCTGAATGTGCATTTTGTCTGACTAGCAAGGCTGAGAGTCAGCACACCACTGGCTAGCAGGCTCACTGAGTAGTTGTCACCCCCATAGTGTGTAGTGACTTGCACTGGACAGGTATGGTGCAGTGACAGTGCTTCTGAACAGGGTTTTACTCCCCATGCTATGATACCATGTAGTGACTTCTGGAAAACTGTCCATGGGCAGCCGTGCACTGCCTGGGTACACCATGTGCCCCTGTGATTGCGACATGTATATGCAACTGTGTCATGCACGGATATGTTGCATGTGTAGTAATGTCCTTATCACTTTGTCATCCTGACAGGCTTCTGCCCATCGGAAGCATGAGATCTGGAAGGACATCGTCCGGGCTGTCCGGTCCGTGGGGGTCTACAAGCGCCGGATCCGCAACTGCCAAAAGAGGTGGCAGGACCTTCGGGGCTGGACCCGGAGGATTGCACGGGTCCAGCTGAAGCTGTCGCCTCCTCGCAGGAGGGGCGGAACACGGACCCTGACCCCCACATGCTCAGGATCCTGGCGGTGGTCTTTCCAGACCTGGATGGGCAGCTGAAGGCCAGAGAGCAGCAAGGAGGGGGTGAGTCAAAGACTGCACTGTGTACTCTGTCTAACATGTTATGTGCCCTCCTCGGGCCAGGTTGAACTGCCACAGTACAGCAGTCATGTTGTCCAGGAGCCATGTCCCTCTATTGTGCACTGCCCACTCCTCATCTGATACCCAGGTGTGGCCCTTACATGCAGGGAATTCTGTCACTTAGGACTGTGTCCTTGCAGTTTGCTTGACTCAAGGTGGGAGACAGCATCTGTTTCCCTGACTCTGTGGTGGGCATCATGGGTGGGTCCATTGCTTACACAATGCCTGTATTCTGACATGTATTCAGCGTGTTACTTTGATCTGTGGTCCAATTGCTGAGCTGATCCACCACATGTGGCTGGGGTACCTGGCACACACCCATGCTGCGGGTGGGAACAATGTTTGGGCCCCAGGAGTATGTATATGACGTGTGTCACACATACTTAGCCAGTTGCCTACAGTCCAGGGCTCATCCCTCATTCATGTGGGGCTGGACAGTCATGCCTACTCCAGGCCATACAATACACTCTGTACTCCCACTCCCGTGTATCAGAGGACACATTGTGCACAGTGATTTGCCCCTCAGGTGTCTGCCTCTGTGTCAGTGTGCTGTGGATTAGTCGCCATGACTGCTGTGGAGTTTCTTGTTAGGGGCTCAGCATGCCACTGGAGATGTGACCATAGGAGACGATACTTGTGTGACACATAGGTGTCTGATCAGCTGCCCATGCAGACTGGGGCATGTAAATGTGAAGTTCAGGCAGCTGTTCCCCATGCACAGCAGAGTGTGAGGGGCTCAGGTTCAGAGGGTAGTGTCACAGGTCTCCCATATGTCCAATAGGTATGACCTGGACAGATGAGGGTTAAGAGGATGTGTTGTGGGGGGATGTACATGTGCACTTGTGCAGCTCCAGGACTTGCATTCCCCATGACCTACTATTGTGACACAGTGCAGAGTGTTGTTAGTCTGGCTGCAAAGTCATACATCACTGAGACAGTGATGTATGACTTTGCAGTCATGCCTCCGCCATGGCATGTGTCTACTGATTGGTGATCCTGCAGGGGAGTGACATGTGCTACATGCACACCATAGTGGCGCTGGCTATCAGGACATGGGTGCATCATGGTGTCTGTCGCTGGTATGCATCACATGCATTTCCTATTTGACTCTGGGCATCCCTTACATCCGTAAACCTGTACTGACTCAGTGGCAAGAGCTGTGATGTGTCCACACCGTGTCCTCTGCACTGTCCAACTACTGTGTACTTGGTGCATGTGTCAACACTGGGGTGTTGCAATCCAACAGACACCAGACAGATGGGTGCAAGGCCATGTGGGATGTGAGTGCCATGCTTGGCATCAGACTGACAATTGACTTCTCCTGTTCAATTAGTGCACTTTTAGCAATGCACAACTAATGATGCCAGGGCTTGCTCTGTGATGTGCTGTGCTCACAGTGGTGTGTGCGTTATGTGCAGGTGACTGATGTCTGTCTGTTTCCCCATTGTTTGCAGATACATCCACGGCCACGGAAGGGGACAGCTCCACGGACCAGGAGGAGCCGGAGAGCCAGACTGGGTCAGCAGCCGAGGAGTGGTCGGAGGGACCCAGTGGCACGGAGGGCGAGGGGAGCCACACCGAGGAGTCCTCAGCAGCATCCACCTCAGCTGAGGACCAGAGCAACTCGGAGGATGACTCCCTTGTGGAGGCGGGTGTCAGCAGCCACCACACCCCAGCTAGTGTTGCTGTCCCCGCCACCACCAGCACCACCACCGCCCTCCCATCGGCTCCCATTCCCCAGGTCCGTGGAGGCTCCCATGTCCGGGAGCGTGTCTCCTTTGGGCCAGGCACCACACCCCTGCCCCTGTGTCCCCTGCTGCCCTGAGTGAGGAGTCTGTGTACCTCCTTCGCCAGCTCCATGTAGGGCAGACAGCCATGCTGAGTGTCCTCCATGCGCACACCGCGCTGTTGACTCAGCTGGTGTCGTTCATGGAGGGCATCTCATCGGGCATGTCTGACCTACAGAGGGGCAATAGGTCCATGGACTCCTCCCTGACGGCAGCAGTGTCCCTCCTCAAACGGTCCCTCACCCCTCCTGCCTCTGCTCCATCCACACTCCCCAGCACCTTACCCATCCCAGGCACACACACACTGGCACACACCAGCACACACACATCCAGCACACTGACACACACGCCAATGACAAAACGCACACGCACGCACATTCAGGGGACTGAAGCCAGACTCACAGGGGATGGGGCCCTGGCACACACACACGCATCCACATGCACTGCGCAGTCCTCAGTTCCCTCTCCCTCCAAAGCACCCTCCCTTGCCTCACCTGCAACCCCAAAGTCACAGCAGCTCTTCCTCTGTGACCTCGGCCTCTTCCCCACCGATGAAGCTGCTCCAGCATCCCGGGGAAGAGGAAGCCCACCCACACGGAGCAGAGTGCCCCTCGCCCCCGGACACCCTCCCCAGGCGCAGACGGACTGAGGCCCCCACCCGCAAGTCCCCCGGAGTGCTAAGAGCAAGACCCCGCCACCGCCCTGCAGCTCAGGCACAAGGTCTCCGTCCTCCATCCCTCAGGCCCCCACTGCACAGGTGCCCCCACCACACCCTGCCCCAGGTTCCCCCACCCACAGATATACCATCCCCAAGATGCTCCGGCCTTCTCCCCTGCCACTTGCTCTCCCAGCACCACACCCCCGCTGCGCTTGTCTGTGCCACTGATGTGGTGAGGGTGTCCCCCCCTCTGTCCAACCCACCTTGCCTGTTCCCCATTCTCCTCCCCTGGAGGTAGGCACTGCAGTGGAGTCCACTACCGCCCTGTCTGACTTGGGCACTGCAGTGGCGGACCTGTCCACCCCATCTGCAGGGTCCACTGCAGTTGTGCCGGCACCCACGACATCTGTGTCATGCCCCCCAGTTGTGCCGGCACACACCATGTCAGACACCTCCACTGCAGTTGTCAGTGGCTCTCCAGCACCCACCACCCCTTCCCTGACTCCCCTGGTGAGCCCTGATCCTGTCCCTGCGGTGCCTGGCCTGCCCCCCCGGTTGCCCCTCCTAGTGGATTGTCCCTGGTATTGTGCAGGCATGCGTAGGGTGACATCTGCCAGTGTCACCCTGTTTGAACTTTGACAATGGACTGGCCATTGGCCTTTGCTCTTTTTCAGGACTTCGTTTGGCCTCAACACATATGCTGAATAAAGCAACTTTCTTTTCTCTAGTGCTCATGCTTCAGATGTACATGTTGTTGGTGCAGCTAACCATGCCCTTGCTGCAGTGATGGTGATATCTGGTCTCATGATTATGAAGTGTTACTGTGCAGGAACCCATGTGGTCCAGGGGGAATGTGTCCTATCATGTGGTGTATCCATGTCATCAATAGCAGCATCTGAGGGTGTCATGTGTTCAGTATTTGGCAATGGGTTTCCTACTTACATTGGCAATTTCATATCTGTGGCTTCCACCCCTGCACATCTGTTGTGCCTGCCATCGTTGCATTTGTCTACTTCCCTGACCGTGTTGCCATCTCCAGTGGACATGCAGGTTTGGGCATCAATGGGGAGGGACTCATCCGTGTAGTCAGTGCAACATTGCTATACAAGTGTGTTGGATCTGTGCTGATGATTCCGTTGGCACATCCATGACCAGGCTGATGTGATGGGAGCCCTCATTTGGTGCTAATTGTTGATTGTGTGACCAAGTGCTCAGCTGACATGATGGGGCCCTACTGAGGCAACATATGGCACAGCTTTCCTCACACAGGAGTGGAGTCCCCTCATGGCAGTGTGTACACGTGTGACATTGCCTGCGCCCAAGGTGTGTGTTGTATGTGCATGTCTGTGTGTTCACTTCCATTCATCTGCGCATGCTGTGATCCCTAGTGTTGTACCTGTTTGTGATGCTTGCTGACTTGAGCTATGTTCCCCCAAAGTCTTCTCCCTGTGTTCTCTGTGATGTGGGTGCATGGCACATTACTGGTCATCAGGGTGTCACCCATAGGTGTGTTTGCTGTCAGGGCAGAGTTTGTGTGCAGACGCAGATGGGTCACAGTCAGGTTTCCCTTTGGCACTTGTTGTTTGCCCCTGTCATGTGATTTCCAGTTTGTGTTATCTTTCAGTGATTGTGACACGTTGTGTGTGTGACTGCTGGCACTCCTTAGGGTCCGGGCTGCAATGTTGGTTGTTGTCTATGTGTGTTCTTTGTGGGTGACCTTGGCTTCTTCATTGGTGTGTGACTGTGGCTGGGATCCCATTGGTCGGTGTGGTATTGCCGTCATGTCCATGTACAGCGTAGTGTGCAGTGTGTCAGACATTCAGGAGTCTTGTTGAGTGTCCATGTGTGATGTGTTTCTACACCTTGGTTCCCACCCACCACCCTGGAATAGTAATGGGTGCATGTGCAATGTCACCAGTGCATGTGTACTTCACTGCTGCACATTGTTGGAGGTCGAGGGGTGTGGTCTTGAGTGTGTGCAGATGAGAGTTGTTGCCCGGCTAGTCCCCTGCCTCCATGTTGGCCTTGGCTTACTGGCCATGCTGATTGATTTGTGCTTGTGTAGGTGTGATGGTAGTTAGTTGCTCAGGACACCTGACTGTGGTTCACAGTGTGAACGACATTTAGCTTTGTCATCACAGTGCTATTTTTTCTTCAGCCCAGGGTCACCACATTGTGGGGGCCCTGGGGGTGGTGCTGTGGTGTGTCTGTGACTTGCTGTGTCAGTTGTTGTTCCTACGTGCCTGTGTGACATGTGTGTTTTGTGCTCCCTCTCACCTGTCAATGCCTGCTTGCCCACATAGGGGATTTGGATCCATGAGTTAGCTTAGTGTGGCAGTGTATGCACATCTGTATGATTGGTATTCAGCTCTCCTCATGTGTTGTGTTGTTGCCTGGGGACACTGGCACCCCCACCCCTCACCTGCTGTGTATGATGACAGTGTTGGTCTGCCTGTTTGTGTTTGTGCATCTGCACCACTGCATTGGCATATCTTGGGTGTGCCATTGCCTGTATGTTGTTTGGTGTGTTTCCCCTGCTGTCCCTGGGACTCCTAGGTCATCGGTCAGCACAGTGATCATGGTTTGTGTGTCCCATTGCTGCCATGGTATGGTATCTGTTCACCTCACATCTGCTGTCTCCACAGGGTATCTGCATTTGTGTGCCCATTGGTGCAAATATGTGGTTCTGCATTCTGATGGTCACTTCTGTCATTGTGTCATTGATGACTGTTGACGGTCTCAGCCCCCATGGGTGTTGTTTGTCTGCACATGGCCAAAGGAATGTTTCATTTGCACTGCAGTATTTGGCTCCCCCAATTTATGTTGCAATGGGACACATACACGACTTTGCCACAGATGAGTTTTTGGTTCTGTGACCAGGAATGATCCATGCAGTTTGGCAGTTGCAGCTCTTTCTTTGTCAACAATTACCTTTTGGTCACTGTGATGATGAGGGTGTAGACCCCATTGCCACAATGGTCAAAATGTGCTTCAGCTATGGACCCCACACTTGCCTTTTGGTCACTGTGATGATGGGGGTTTAGACCCCATTGCCACAATGGTCAAAATGTGCTTCAGCTATGGACCCCACACTTGCCTTTTGGTCACTGTGATGATGGGGGTTTAGACCCCATTGCCACAATGGTCAAAATGTGCTTCAGCTATGGACCCCACACTTGCCTTTTGGTCACTGTGATGATGGGGGTTTAGGCCCCATTGCCACAATGGTCATGGGCTGCTTGCATTGTGGGTGCCACACACATATATGTGTGGCACATGTGCTAGGGGGTCACATTGTATGTTCAATGTCATGTTCGGTGTTGTAGGCATTTGACACAGCCTGCTCACACGCTTGTCATGGTGGTGGGGGATGTCTTAATCTTGCATTCCCTAGGTTGTGGTGTGCTTGTTGTGTCATGCATTGTCCATCCTATGAGTGGGGGTGGTAGTAGTGGTAGGCATCCAGCCCCCTGGCTAAGGATGGTAGTAGTGGTGGGCATCCTGCCCCCCTGGGTGAGGGTGGTAGCAGTGGTGGGCATCCTGCCCCCCTGGGTGAGGGTGGTAGTAGTGGTGGGCATCCTGCCCCCTGGCTAAGGGTGGTGGTAGGCATCCAGCCCCCCTGGCTAAGGGTGGTAGTAGTGGTAGGCATCCAGCCCCCCTGGGTGAGGGTGGTAGTAGTGGTGGGCATCCTGCCCCCTGGGTGAGGGTGGTAGTAGTGGTAGGCATCCAGCCCCCTGGCTAAGGGTGGTGGTAGGCATCCAGCCCCCTGGCTAAGGGTGGTAGTAGTGGTAGGCATCCAGCCCCCTGGCTAAGGGTGGTAGTAGTGGTGGGCATCCTGCCCCCTGGGTGAGGGTGGTAGGTGGTGGGCATCCTGCCCCCCTGTGTAAGGGTGGTAGTAGTGGTAGGCATCCTGCCCCCCTGTGTAAGGGTGGTAGTAGTGGTAGGCATCCTGCCCCCCTGGGTGAGGGTGGTAGTAGTGGTGGGCATCCTGCCCCCCTGGGTGAGGGTGGTAGTAGTGGTGGGCATCCTGCCCCCCTGGGTGAGGGTGGTAGTAGTGGTGGGCATCCTGCCCCCTGGCTAAGGGTGGTAGTAGTGGTGGGCATCCTGCCCCCTGGCTAAGGGTGGTAGTAGTGGTGGGCATCCTGCCCCCCTGGCTAAGGGTGGTAGTAGTGGTGGGCATCCTGCCCCCTGGGTGAGGGTGGTAGTAGTGGTGGGCATCCTGCCCCCTGGGTGAGGGTGGTAGTAGTGGTGGGCATCCTGCCCCCCTGGGTGAGGGTGGTAGTAGTGGTAGGCATCCTGCCCCCCTGTGTAAGGGTGGTAGTAGTGGTAGGCATCCAGCCCCCCTGGCTAAGGGTGGTGGTAGGCATCCAGCCCCCTGGCTAAGGGTGGTAGTAGTGGTAGGCATCCAGCCCCCTGGCTAAGGGTGGTAGTAGTGGTGGGCATCCTGCCCCCTGGGTGAGGGTGGTAGTAGTGGTGGGCATCCTGCCCCCCTGTGTAAGGGTGGTAGTAGTGGTAGGCATCCTGCCCCCCTGTGTAAGGGTGGTAGTAGTGGTAGGCATCCTGCCCCCCTGGGTGAGGGTGGTAGTAGTGGTGGGCATCCTGCCCCCCGGGGTGAGGGTGGTAGTAGTGGTGGGCATCCTGCCCCCTGGGTGAGGGTGGTAGTAGTGGTGGGCATCCTGCCCCCTGGCTAAGGGTGGTAGTAGTGGTGGGCATCCTGCCCCCTGGGTGAGGGTGGTAGTAGTGGTGGGCATCCTGCCCCCCTGGGTGAGGGTGGTAGTAGTGGTAGGCATCCTGCCCCCTGGGTGGGGGTGGTAGTAGTGGTAGGCATCCAGCCCCCTGGCTAAGGGTGGTGATAGGCATCCAGCCCGCCCTGGGTGAGGGTGGTAGTAGTGGTAGGCATCCAGCCCCCCTGGCTAAGGGTGGTAGTGGTGGTGGGCATCTGGCACCCCCTGGCTAAGGGTGGTAGTAGTGGTGGGCATCCTGCCCCCCTGGGTGAGGGTGGTAGTAGTGGTGGGCATCCTGCTCCCTGGCTAAGGGTGGTAGTAGTGGTGGGCATCCTGCCCCCCTGGCTAAGGGTGGTAGTAGTGGTGGGCATCCTGCCCCCCTGGGTGAGGGTGGTAGTAGTGGTGGGCATCCTGCCCCCCTGGGTGAGGGTGGTAGTAGTGGTGGGCATCCTGCCCCCCTGGGTGAGGGTGGTAGTAGTGGTGGGCATCCTGCCCCCTGGGTGAGGGTGGTAGTAGTGGTAGGCATCCTGCCCCCCTGTGTAAGGGTGGTAGTAGTGGTAGGCATCCAGCCCCCCTGGCTAAGGGTGGTGGTAGGCATCCAGCCCCCTGGCTAAGGGTGGTAGTAGTGGTAGGCATCCAGCCCCCTGGCTAAGGGTGGTAGTAGTGGTGGGCATCCTGCCCCCTGGGTGAGGGTGGTAGTAGTGGTGGGCATCCTGCCCCCCTGTGTAAGGGTGGTAGTAGTGGTAGGCATCCTGCCCCCTGTGTAAGGGTGGTAGTAGTGGTAGGCATCCTGCCCCCCTGGGTGAGGGTGGTAGTAGTGGTGGGCATCCTGCCCCCCTGGGTGAGGGTGGTAGTAGTGGTGGGCATCCTGCCCCCTGGGTGAGGGTGGTAGTAGTGGTGGGCATCCTGCCCCCTGGCTAAGGGTGGTAGTAGTGGTGGGCATCCTGCCCCCTGGGTGAGGGTGGTAGTAGTGGTGGGCATCCTGCCCCCTGGGTGAGGGTGGTAGTAGTGGTGGGCATCCTGCCCCCCTGGGTGAGGGTGGTAGTAGTGGTAGGCATCCTGCCCCCCTGGGTGGGGGTGGTAGTAGTGGTAGGCATCCAGCCCCCTGGCTAAGGGTGGTGATAGGCATCCAGCCCGCCCTGGGTGAGGGTGGTAGTAGTGGTAGGCATCCAGCCCCCCTGGCTAAGGGTGGTAGTGGTGGTGGGCATCTGGCACCCCCTGGCTAAGGGTGGTAGTAGTGGTGGGCATCCTGCCCCCCTGGGTGAGGGTGGTAGTAGTGGTGGGCATCCTGCCCCCCTGGGTGAGGTTGGTAGTAGTGGTGGGCATCCTGCTCCCTGGCTAAGGGTGGTAGTAGTGGTGGGCATCCTGCCCCCCTGGCTAAGGGTGGTAGTAGTGGTGGGCATCCTGCCCCCCTGGGTGAGGGTGGTAGTAGTGGTGGGCATCCTGCCCCCCTGGGTGAGGGTGGTAGTAGTGGTGGGCATCCTGCCCCCCTGTGTAAGGGTGGTAGTAGTGGTAGGCATCCTGCCCCCTGTGTAAGGGTGGTAGTAGTGGTAGGCATCCTGCCCCCTGGCTAAGGGTGGTGATAGGCATCCAGCCCGCCCTGGGTGAGGGTGGTAGTAGTGGTAGGCATCCAGCCCCCTGGCTAAGGGTGGTAGTGGTGGTGGGCATCTGGCACCCCCTGGCTAAGGGTGGTTGTGGTGGTTGGCATCCAGCCCCCTGGGTTGGGGTGGTGGCGCGCATTCAGGCCCCTGTGTGCATATGTGGCATTGGTGATGGGCATCCCGCCCCTATGGTGCTGCTGGTGTAAGTATATTCAGATTCCCAGTGTATGTGTGTGATGTGTCGTGTACGTGTTGTATGTGTTTTGTGGTTGGTGTCTGACTTACCTTCTGCGCCGTACGCGTCCGTGCCTGTTCCGGTAGTAGATGTAGAATATTGGTATGATCGGGACGAAGGGATTCATGGTTGGTTCGTGTCGTTCGTCCTTCTCGTTGCTTCGCGTCGTCCTCGTCGCTTGGCTTCGTCCTCGCCGCTTCGCTTCGTCCTCGCCGCTTCGCGTCGTCCTCGTCTGTGCTGTGTTTGTCTCGTAGCCGTGGATCGTGTTGTGGCGCGATTCGGAGCTTATGTGCGCCTCTCCCGGATGCTTTGACGTGCCGTGCGTAGCGACGGGTTCGGCGCGTACGAAAAGCGCATCGTACTTGGCCGGACGGGGCTGCATTTTCCCTTCCGTGCGACTCGATTCGGCGTTTCCGGATTCGCCTCGGTCGGAGAACAGGACCTGGTTTGGGTGAGTACGGCTCGGCCGGGATTTTTGCTGTTGTGCGCATCGTACTTGCTCGTTCGGTGTGCTGTACGGATCGGTCGGGAAACTGGCTTTCGCATGGCTTTTTTCCCGACCGAATAGTATTGGGTGCGCCTCCGACCGAGATCGGAATCGGCCCCTAAGCCTCAAACAAGAACTATCGATATCTCGCTAAAATATAACTAACAACTAAAACACACCAAAAACACAGCCACCTAAAACTAGACACACTACCTACCACCTAACTACATTCAAATACAAGTAAAAACGTAGTTTAATTAAAGAAAATTACACTTACCTTGCTCGACGCGACGCAGCTTCTAACCGAGAGCTTGTCCCCTCTGAAATAACCCAAAACAACAGTAAGCGGTTACAAAATAGTCCCTGTAAAACAAAAATGGCTGGTTAAATAATAAAACACATAGAAATTAATTTCCAAACATGTAATACAGTAATAAATAAATTACTTATATGATTTCTAAAATTATTACAATATTGTACTTATATGTTAAAAATAATGTAACATTTTTTCTACATAGTAAAATTATAATAATAATTAATATAAAATATATTAATGATTATTATAATTACTTATTTATTTATATCATTTACAATGCTTTCCAAAAATGTTAATTTTTTTTTCAAATGTTAAAAAAAGCTTACCTTTTCAAAAATATGTTTATATAAAATGTAACAATGTAATAATTAATATTATTAATATTTCATACATTAATAATGTTAATTAAAAATATATATTACATGTACAAAAATTGTTAACCACTTAAAATGTGTTTTTTTTCCTACTAATTCTGTAAAATGTTATATTGTTTAATTTAAACAAAATATGTATATAATTAATAACTGTTAAACATGCAAAAATAAACTGTAAAATTATTTTGCAAAATTAATCTATGTTACAAAAATGTTCTAAACTAAAAAAACAAAAAATGTTTTCTGCTACAAAAGATAAATACCTGTATCCTAAAAACATAACAATGTAAAAACATGTATGTTCAAAAATATAATATATGTCAATAAACATATATCCAAATTACTTTGTTGCAAAAATAAAAATGTGTATTTATTTTGTATGTTTCCTCATGTGTATAATATTGCCTTAATAAAATATGTTTTTTTACTCTAAGTATCTTATTATTAAAAAATAAAGATCATTTAAAAATGTACAAGTCTGATTATTTTTCTATTAATTTATTGTTATTAAATATTGCCTAAAATGTATATTTTAATGCAATGTATATTTTTTTAACTAATATGTATTATCAAAATATATTGTTATAAGTATTGTAATTGTAAATATAAAATAAAATATTATACATACACATTACTACTACAGATTATAAAAATATTTTAAAGTCACACACCTATAAACATATATAATATAATATTTCTACACCAATTAGTATAAACTAAAGTAATGTGCTCTACACTACACATATATAATTTACTATTCCCACTCCAGTTAATATATACTCAGGGAAGGTGCTGGACATTGAAGATATATAATTTACTATTCCCACTCCAGTTAGTATTAAGTCAGGGAAGGTGCTGAACACTAAACATATATAATTTACTATGCCCACTCCAATTAATATATACTCAGGGAAGGTGCTAGACATTAAAGATATATAATTTACTATTCCCACTCCACTTAGTATTAAGTCATGGAAGGTGCTGGACACTAAGGGGCCGATTCTGATCTCGGCCGGTAGGGCACCGAATCGGATTCGGCTTAACCGGATCCGATTCGGAGCCCTATTTCCCGTTCGAGTCGTACGTGCGTCCGGGCGAGCGAGTACGATGCGTGCGCTCGCGAAATCTCCGACCGACTCGTTCGCAGGACCCGACCGCTCCGACCGACTCGCACGGGGACGACGCGCACCTCGCAATGGAGACGTTTCCCGGCAGGGTAAGTACGATGCGCACCTCGACCGCTCCGACCGACTAGCGCAGTCCGGCTCCAAGGAGCTGTCGGAGCTGCACTTTGGGTGTCCGTGTCGGACCCCCCTGGAAGCGTAGGCATGCGAGTCGCACACAGGGGGGACACATGGGTCCCCCTACACGTGCATGTACGGTGCGACCCGCATCGACGCGAACACGCTGTAGGGGGCGCCTTGTTCGCGTCGTGCCCATTGAGTCAATGGGAGCCCGTGTACGCGTCGTACGACTGGCTCCCATTGACTTCAATGGGAGTCCGACCGAATCGAGTCCGATAGCATACGTGCGCATCGTACTTGTTCGGTCGGACTGCTAGGGTCCGATTCGGTCGGAAATCTCTCCGGGTCCGGCTCGGTCGGAGAGATTTCCGGCCCGAATCAGAATCGGCCCCTAAACCTATATAATTGACTATTCCCACTCCAGGTAGTATTAAGGGGCCGATTCCGATTCGGGCCGTAAAACCTACTGACCGACTCGGTATGGGAATTTAGTCCGACCGACACGTACCGGCGCTGCCCGACCTGCGTAGTACGATGCAATGCATGTGAATCACGACCGACTCGTACGGAACACAAGCCGAACGAGCCAACCGCACGGAAAACAGCTATCCGGACGGGAAACCACGCGAATCGAACCGACCGACATGCACCAGGAATGAACCCGAACGAAACGTATCCGCGAACTTCGACCCACGCAGTACGATGCAATGCGTGGAAAACCAGACTGAGTCGCACGGAGCCCAAGCTGTACGACCGACCCGCATACAAAATCGAGCCGAAGCAACCCAATACCCCACGACCGACGCGTACGCTGCACATGAAACACAGCAGAAACACAGCGTGAACGACTCGGAGAAGCTCGCATGAGACAACTGCAGCGTCCTACTCGGTCAGAAGAACGTCTCCTACATGCACAAAAACTACAAAGGAAAAATACAAAAAAAAGGGCCAAACAAGCAATTACAAAGCCAATAAATACTGGGGGGGGGGGGAAAACATGGAACAAAGACACACCCACAACTCCACCCATATAAAGCCCACAAATCCTGACCATGATCCTTTGCAAATTCAACTGACCTGCCAGCACAGAACACCATCAGACAGCAACCACAGACACACTCACAGCTCATCCATCACACAAGCCACACACCATCAGCACCTCAACAAATAGCACCCTCACATACACCCAGCAAAACTGACACACACACACCCTCACTTGCACACCCACACATACATCAATCACCACCACCACCCATCACCATGCCCCCAAAGAAGAATCCAAAGTTCCTAGACAGTGAATTGGAAGTCCTGGTAGATGAGATCCTCAGGGTAGAGCCACAGTTGTTTGGTCATTGGTCCAACAGACCCCCATGTCACAGAAAACCATGATGTGGGAGAGGATCGTCGACAGGGTGAACGCAGAATCACCATGTTTGCGCACAAAGGAAGACATCCAGAACAGGTGGTATGATGTGCGCAGGAGGGTCAAGGACCTAATCAAGAAGGACTACGCCTTGAGCCAATACACCGGCAGTGGCCCTCCTGCCAAACCAGTATACCTCAGGCCCTGGGAGGAGAAGGTGTGGGCCATCCTACCACCAGTGAGCGTATATGGACTATCAAACATCCCAGAGCCTGGTGAGTACACAACAAATATACACAATATTGTGTGACAATACACACACATCACTGTCAAGGGGATACTCAAACCATGCACCCTTAGCAAATCCACACCAACCAAAAGATAATCATCCCAAGATGTGTATGTCAGTCAGATAAACACAATACATGCCATCTCATAGTGATATGTAACTGTGTCATGACATGTACAAACCTAACAACAAATGCAGCTAGGCAGTGGCACAAATCGAACCAACAAACACAGTCAGATATGTAGCCACCACCAGAACACCACCTCACAGGGAAGCACACTGAAAGGAAGGACTTCTGTGTATGCTGGTCAAGTCAGTGTAGCCAATAGCATGATGGGAGTTGTAGTCACAGATATTGCTCACCCTCACAATTGGCCCATCAACACCACTCTGAACCATGCTCACATCACAGGGAGTGGAAAAGAACTGACAAGATGGCTGACACTGGGTACTGCTGTGGGGAGCACAAGGCCCTGCTGGGAACTGTGCACCTACCAACAGCAGGACACCACTGACTGACATCCTGAAAGACAACTTGCACTCCCTGCAATGGAAGCACGTTCCATGGTGGGATATCTGGCTGGGTGGGAAGGAGGACTGACAGCACTGACCATAGTTACAAGCAGCTTTTCTCACACACACCCTCAACACAAACTCCACACAACTCACCTGGGAGAATGCAATGCCTCACACTCTAATTAAATATCCCACAAAGAACCACCACCCTGGGACATGCTGTGTGAAGCACAGGGACACTTTTGGGACATGTAGCCAAACTAACGCCAGGACAACACTCTCAGCCATCCTGTCAGCACAGGCACACTACCCCACAGGGAAGCAGAGTCAAAAGGAAGGAAGTATGGGCATGCTGGGAAGGGGGGTAGGCAATGGCATGATGGGAGTTGTAGGCACAGATATTGCTCACCTTCACATTTGGCCCATCAGCACCACTCTGAACCATGCACACATCACAGGGAGTGGAAAAGAACTGACAAGATGGCTGACACTGGGTACTGCTGTGGGGAGCACAAGGCCCTCCTGGGAACTGTGCACCAACCAACAGCAGGACACCACTGACTGACATCCTGAAAGACAACTTGCACTCCCTGCAATGGATGCACGTTCCATGGTGGGATATCTGGCTGGGTGGGAAGGAGGACTGACAGCACTGACCATAGTTGCAAGCAGCTTTTCTCACACACACCCTCAACACAAACTCCACACAACTCACCTGGGAGAATGCAATGCCTCACACTCTAATTAAATATCCCACAAAGAACCACCACCCTGGGACATGCTGTGTGAAGCACAGGGACACTTTTGGGACATGTAGCCAAACTAACGCCAGGACAACACTCTCAGCCATCCTGTCAGCACAGGCACACTACCCCACAGGGAAGCAGAGTCAAAAGGAAGGAAGTATGGGCATGCTGGGAAGGGGGCTGTAGGCAATAGCATGATGGGAGTGGTAGTCACAGCTCAACATCCCCCACCCGCATGGCCCGGCAAGCTCACACTGAAGCATGCACACCTCATAGGGAGTGAAAAGCCACTTCTAAGATGTCTGACAATGGTCCTATGTTGTGGGAGTACCAGGCCCTGCTGGGAACTGTGCACCAACCAACAGCAGGACACCACTGACTGACATCCTGAGAGTCAACCTGCACACACTGCAAGGGTGGCATGCTTCATGGTGGGATAACTGGGCTGGGGGAGAAGGAGGGCCGGATGTCCACCAAATACAACCAATGCTGGCCATGCACACACCTCAACATTCACATTGAAATGCCTCAGGTTGGCAGGACAATGTGCAACCCCAATATCAACCTCTGACTCTGACAACTTAGGACAATGCAATGTACAGGCCCGCATCCAGAGGTACAGTCACATCTGTCAGGTGTGTGAACCATTGATGCCTGTAGAAACATAACATACATTGTGTGTCTCTTCCAAAAACAGGTGATGATGGGGACACAGCAGCAGACGAGGAGGAGTCCCTGTCCCAGGCTCCGGGGGACACTGAGCTCACTGGTGTGGAACAGCCTCTGCCCACCTCGGATGGGGAAGAACTACCTGGCCCCTCCGGTGAGAGTCATCATGCAGCACCAGCAGGAGCAACATCTGCACCCCCTGCACCCACCCCTCCAACAACTGCCAACACACAGACCACCCCCGCCCACACGGACAGACCAAGGTGCACCGATGACAACAGCACAGTGACCCAGGTCCACCGCGGAGCAACAGACAACAACACTAGTAACAACCGCCAAGGGGGCCTAGGGTCACCTGTGCGTGCCACCGCAGGTCCTGCACGTGTCGCCAGGGGTGGTGGGAGGGGTGGTAGACATAGGTCGCTGTTTGCAGAGGGGTCTGGACTGCATGATGACCCACAACTGGCACGCATTGCTGATGCGTACCAGACTAGCACTGGAGAGGTCAGCCAGGTAGTGGGGATCCTCAAGGACATACAACAGCAGCAGGCTGCCCATCATGCCCGCTTGGACTCCCACATATCCCGTGTGGAGACACACATGTCCCATGTGGAGACACACATGTCCCATGTGGAGACACACATGTCTGGCATGGAGTCCAAGTGGGACACATTGCAAGAACTGACAGCGGTGCATAGGGACATATTGACATGCCTCCGCCAGATGAGCACCAACATGGCCACACCTCCCTGTGTGCCCACAACATCTGGTGCTGCAACAACTGACACTGCCACAGGGAGGGAGGATGACTCTGGCGGAGAGTCCTCTGCACCGCAGCAGCCTGCACATGAGGGTCCCCCACCAAAGAAGAGGGGTCGTCCGAGGAAGGAAAACTGAGAGGCCAATGGCCACGCACATCCCCCCGGAACCCAACACCTGTTCTGGACATTCTTTGTGTGCAAACTGTTCACCCTGTTGAATGCAACCCAAATCTCCCACATTACATGGGGAGTTTAAGTTGGACCAATGTATCACATGACTGTTGACTTTACTCAGGACATTTCTGCTACCAAGACTTCCAACTCATCTGGGAACTTTGGATTACAATCCCAATGTACAGCACCCACCATCCTGTGCACTATACTCACACATGTATGTAAATAAACTCACCAATACACCATACTTGCCTCTGTTGTGATTCCAACGTGGTTTCTGTCATGGAGATGATGATCTGCTAAATGACACTGTGCATGCTAACTGCTACAGCAAGTACAACACTGTCATGTGAGTCATGGCGACGTGACACATATGAGGGAGACACACCACTAGGGCTACATAACACATACACACCAGGGCCATCTGACTCATCGCCTACACTGATGTTCCCAGGAAATACAGTGCAATGCACAGACACCACACCTATTCACAGTCAGTGTCAACTAGCCCACAGGTGCAGTGAGCAAATGTCAGTCAGATGTGTGACCACAGACAACGCACAACCCAAAGTGAAGCACAGGTTTATTACACATTTGCAACATGTTGTTTCCACCACAGATGCAAGGTAATCCCACGTGGCAGTGGCCACACAGTCAACAAGTGTAGAAGAAAGAAGGTCCAGGGGTGTGTGGCACATCACCTGTAGGGAAACGACAGCTTCCACCCTGGAAGTTGAATCACGGTGTCGGGGGATCACAGTTGACCAAACAACTCTGAAAGTACCCTGTGAAGGACAGAAACGACACACAGTCAAAAGCACTGAAGAACAGGACAGAACTGCAATACTCATGCCCAATACATGTCACAAGATACATACACAAAACCAAGTTAGCATGTCAACACTGTTGGGGAGTACAGACTACCTGTAAGGACACATCGCTGCACGCATACAGTCAAGTAGCACATGGCCACACTCAAACAGCACCAGAGCACCACCAACATATATCACGCAAACCCACATCATTGACATGACATCTCTGGATACTCACATTCAGCTGAAGAAGTTGGTGATGAGCTGTGTGCGGACATCACCCTCATCATCATCACCATCACTGGCATCATGGCCCAGGCCAGGATCCTCCACAGGTGGCGGATGTTGGTCATCGTCATCCAGGATGAGAGGCAACTCCTTCCGCACTGCCAGGTTGTGTAGCATGCAGCAGACGATGACAATCTTGCACACTTTTGCTGGGGCATATGGGAGGGCCCCTCCTGTCTTGTCCAGGCAGTGAAAGCGGCTCTTCAGGAGACCAAATGTCCGCTCGATCACTCTCATGGTCCGACCATGTGCCTCATTGTAGCGCATCTGGGCTGGTGTCACAGGGTTCCTGAGGGGCGTCAGCAACCACGGCATGTTGGGGTATCCGGAGTCACCTACATACAGACAATTGCACATTAGCTGAGTTGGAAAAGAGGGTGGAATACTACATTGCAGAACACACACAATGGTACAAAGTCAGTACACACCGACAAGCCAGGCACGCTGGTTCCGCATCTGTGACATCAACCTCGGGATGCGACTACTACTCATCACGTAGGCATTGTGTGCAGAACCGGGGAAACGGGCACACACATGTGAGATGCACATATCTGCAAGACATACCACCAGAGCATTGACCGAATGGTAATGTTTTCGGTTCCTGTATGCCTGCTCATGTGCCTGTGGTGGTACCAAAGCCACATGTGTCCCATCAATGGAGCCAATGACATGCGGCATCCTCCCCAGGGCATAGAAGTCACTCTTGACGTCAGTGAGTTGTTGACGTTTAGGGAAATAGATGTACTGCTTCAGGTATCTCAACATAGCCTCCAAAACATCGCGTAGCACACGGCTGAACATGGTCTGTGGCATCCCACCAGCAGACGCCACAGTGTGTTGAAAGGTACCGGTGGCAAAGAAGTGTAGGGCTGCCATCACCTTCACCTTGGGGGTCAGCGCTGTAGGGTATGTCCGGCCAGGTTGCAAATGTGGGGCCAACCGCACCGTCAATTCCTCAATCAGCGGCCTGGTGAAGCGGTACCGTCGGATGCAGTCCCGTTCAACCATGGTTGCAAGGTCGGGGAATGGTCTATGGACAGCTGGTGCCCTGCAGTGCATAGGTGAAGAAAGAAATATTGTCAGTCACCCCACATATGTGGCATAGACCATACTCAATATCACATGATACATCATTACGAGACACAAGTACATGATGTGTGTGGCGTTCTGTAAGGACATGTATGGCACCTACATGGCCGACATCTAACATCACAGTTCAACATGTGTTGTCAACAAGTCCCAGGTTGTACTATGTAGGCTGTGTCACAGTACCCATGTACTGCTGTCACGTTCCAAACACACACCACAGTGACATGTGAGGACGATGTGCCCCAGGCATCACAGCTCATTGACAGGTAGATTCCCAGGGACCCTGTATTGCCACATGGACACTGGCATGACATGGCGTATCATGAATACACCACAGCAAAACAACCATGACCCCCACAGGTAGTGGTCCCTGTTGCCTCTGCACGACAGACATGGACGTCTGTGATACACACACACGCACAACATCAAAGTCTGTGCACAAACAACGTGGATGTGGAGACTGTCTCCCATTGTGCACATGGAATCAGAGACATCTGAAACACAACATGCACACAGACTGTGGAGGGCCATCACTATCGTGGCAATGGGCCACCCTGTGACGTACATACCGTCCAACATGGGACTCAGGGGGTATGTGACATGACATACACATACACAACCTGGAAATGTGACCATGCCACATGCTCTGAAATTAACAGTTGCACATCACAGTGGTCATGTGCACAACACACCAAGGATTCTGTCCCCATGAACACGTGCACAGCCTGGGAGTGGCTGCCCCCAAGTCCCACCCAAACAAACACATGTTGACCCCCATACACAGAGATGGTAATGCAGCCTTACATGCTTTAGGATACAGTGTGGACAGGCTGTGGTGTTGTAGATGTGCCCCTGAGTCCCTGGAAAGTAAATGTGGCTGGCATACGCTCACCTGTGACAGGCATGGTGACATATGCGAGTGACTTGTACAGGGACGCGTTGTACAGCAATGGACCGATCGGTGCGCACGCCTTGGCCATTGCATATGATGTGGTCCGAAATACGCGTTGTACAGCAATGGACCGATCGGTGCGCACGGCTTGGCCATTGCATATGATGTGAGCGGGTACGCGTTGTACAGCAATGGACCGATCGGTGCGCACGCCTTGGCCATTGCATATGATGTGGACCGAAATACGCGTTGTACAGCAATGGACCGATCGGTGCGCACGGCTTGGCCATTGCATATGATGTGAGCGGGTACGCATTGTACAGCAATGGACCGATCGGTGCGCACGGCTTGGCCATTGCATATGATGTGAGCGGGTACGCGTTGTTTTTCGAAATACGCGTTGTACAGCAATGGTCCGATCGGTGCGCACGGCTTGGCCATTGCATATGATGTGAGCGGGTACGTGTTGTACAGCAATGGACCGATCGGTGCGCACGCCTTGGCCATTGCATATGATGTGAGCGGGTACGCGTTGTACAGCAATGGACCGATCGGTGCGCACGCCTTGGCCATTGCATATGATGTGAGCGGGTACGTGTTGTACAGCAATGGACCGATCGGTGCGCACGGCTTGGCCATTGCATAAGATGTGAGCGGGTACGCGTTGTACAGCAATGGACCGATCGGTGCGCACGGCTTGGCCATTGCATATGATGTGGACCGAAATACGCGTTGTACAGCAATGGACCGATCGGTGCGCACGGTTTGGCCATTGCATATGATGTGAGCGGGTACGCGTTGTACAGCAATGGACTGATCGGTGCGCACGCCTTGGCCATTGCATATGATGTGAGCGGGTACGCGTTGTACAGCAATGGACCGATCGTGCGCACGGCTTGGCCCTTGCATATGATGTGAGTGGGTACGCGTTGTTTTTCGAAATACGCGTTGTACAGCAATGGACCGATCGGTGCGCACGCATTGGCTATGGCCTGGCATGGCAACGGATACATTTTCGAACCTTCAACGAGTCTGATGCTGTGAATTCAGTTGGCCACCCACAACAATGTTGCTAAATCATGGGTCTCATGAAGTTGAACTTTTGAAGGATGCTGTGGGCGTGTGTAAGTGGTGCAATTCCATGGATTGGCCAGATTCAGAAGATGCAAACGACTTGGACCTATCACTTTGGACACATGGGACAGTAACTGCCTCAGCAGCACACATATAATGCTGCTGTACCCCTGAGAGCTCACTTGCCTGCACTACATGCTCCAGGACGACATCTGCCACCACCACTGCTGCTGTCTCTGCATCCTCTGGATCCTGCAATGGCACGTACTGTGGAGAGAGCCCCAGCCTTCAGCACTGAGGAGAACCAGGCCCTGCTGGACAGCCTCCTTCCACAGTACAGCAAGCTGTATGGGAAAGCAGGGGAGCAGGTGAGAGTGCTGTCCACTGCCTGACTGAATGTGCATGTTGTCTGACTAGCAAGACTTACAGTGTGCACGCCACTGGCTAGCATGCTCACTGAGTAGTTGTCAGCCCCCCATAGTGTGTAGTTACATGCACTGAACAGGTATAGTGCAGTAACTGTGCATTCCAACAAGGTTTTACTTCCCAGGCAATGATACCATGTAGTAACTGCTGGAAAACTGTTCATAGCCATCGCTGCTCTGCCTGTGTACATCATGTGCCCCTGTGATTGAGACATGTATATCCAAATGTGTGATGCACGGATATGTTGCATGTGTAGTGATGTCCTTTACACTTTGTCATCCTCACAGGTTGATGCCCACCAGAAGCAGGAAATCTGGCTGGACATCGCCCGGGCAGTGAGATCCGTGGGGGTCTACAAGCGCCGGATCCGCTACTGCCAGAAGAGGTGGCAGGACATTCGGGGCTGGACCCGGAGGATCGCAAGGGTCCAGCTGAAGCTGTCGCCTCCTCGCAGGAGGGGCGGACACCGGACCCTGACCCCCCACATGCTCAGGATCCTGGCGGTGGTCTTCCCTGATCTGGATGGGCAGCTGAAGGCCAGACAGCAGCAAGGAGGGGGTGAGTCCATGACTGCACTGTGAACTTTGTCTGACATGCTATGTGCCCTCCTCTGGCCTGGTTAACCTTCCACAGTGCATCAGTCTTGTGGTCCAGGACTCATGTCCCTCAATTGTGACATGCCCACTCCTCATCTGATACCCAGGTGTGGCCCTTACAGTCAGGAAGTTGTGTCACTTGGGTTCTGTATCCTTGCATTTTGCTTAGCTCAAGGTGGGGGTCAGCATTTGTTCCCGTAACTTTGTTGTGGGCTTCATGGGTGGGTCCATTGATTACACAATGCCTGAGTTCTGACATGTAATCTCTGTGTAACTTTGATATGTGGTCCAATTGCTGATCTGATTCACCACATGTGCCTGGGGTATTTGGCACACACCCATGCTGCAGGTGGGAACAATGTTTGGGCCTCAGGAGTATGTATATCAAGTGTGTCACACATACTTAGCCACCTTCCTACTGTCCAGGGCTCATCCCTCTTTCACGTGGAGCAGGACAGTCATGCCTTCTCCAGGCCATACAATACACTCTGTACCCCCACTCCCATGTATCAGCTGACACGTTGTACCCAGTGAAATGTTCCCTCAGGTGTCTGCCTCTGTGTCATTGTGCTGTGGCTTCGTTGTCAGGACTACTGGGGTGTTTATCGGTTAGGGCTCAGCATGCCACCGGAGATGTGACCATATGAGACGATACTTGTGTGACAGATAGGTGTTTGATCACTTGAATGTGCAGACTGGGGTATGCGAATGTGAAGTGCAGGCAGCTGTTTCCCATTCACAGCAGATTGTGAGATGCTCAGGTTCCGAGGGTTGTGTTTCAAGTCTCCCACATATACAATTGGTATGACGTGGCCAAATAAGAGTTCAGATGATGTGGTTTGTGGGGGATGGACATGTGCACTTGTCAGCTACAGGACTTGCATTCCCCATGGCCTAGGATTGTGACACAGTGCAGACTGTTGTTGGCTGGCTGCCCTGCCCATGTGACTGGAGACAGTGATGTATGACTTTGCAGGCATGCCTGTGCCATGGCATTAAACTTCCTAAGAGTGATCCTGCAGGGGAGTGACATGTGCTACATGCACCCCATTGTGGCATTGACTATCAGGACATGGGTGCATCATGGTGTCTGGTGCTGGTATGCATCACATGCATTTCAATTTAGACTCTGGCCATCCCTTTATCCGGACACCTGTACTGACTCAGTGGCAAGAGTTGTGATGTGTGCATGTTCACATACTTCACCGTGTTCTCTGCACTGTCCAACTACTGTGTAGGTGGTGCATGTGTCCACACTGGGGTATTGCCATCCGACAGACACCAGACAGATGGGTGCAAGGCCAGGAGGGATGTGAGTGCCATGGTTGACCATCAGACTGACAATTGGCTTCTCCTACTCTGTTTTGGCACTTTTGGCAATGTTCAACTAAGGATGCCAGGGCTTGCTCTGTAATGTGCTGTACTTACTGTGGTGTGTGCGGTCAGTGCAGGTGACTGATGTTTGTCTGTTTCCCTACTTGTTTGCAGATACATCCACGGTTACAGGAGGGGACAGCTCCACGGACCAGGAGGAGCCGCAGAGCCAGACTGGGTCAGCAGCCGATGAGTGGTCGGAGGGACCCAGTGGCACGGAGGGCGAGGGGAGCCACACCGAGGAGTCCTCAGCAGCATCCACCTCAGCTGAGGACCACAGCAGCTTGGAGGATGACTCCCTTGTGGAGGCGGGTGTCAGCAGCCACCACACCCAGCTAGTATTGCTGTCCCCGCCACCACCACCACCACCACCCTCCCATCGGCTCCCATTCCAGAGGTCCATGGAGGCTCCCGTTTTTGGGAGCGTGTCTCCTTCGTGCCAGGCACCGCACCCCCTGCCCCTGTGTCCCCTGCTGCCCTGAGTGAGGAGTATGTGTACCTACTTCGCCAGCTCCATGTAGGGCAGACAGCAATGCTGAGAGTCCTCCATGCCCACACCACTCTGTTTACTCAGCTGGTGTCGTTCATGGAGGGCATCTCATCGGGCATGTCTGCCCTACAGAGGAGCAATAGGTCCATGGACTCCTCACTGACGGCAGCAGTGTCCCTCCTCCAACAGTCCCTCACCCCTCCTACCTCTGCCCCATCCACACTTCCTGGCACCCTACCTGTCCCAAGCACATGCACACCTGCACAATCACCCAAACACACAGACACGAGCAGCACAGACACACCAACTACAAAGACAAAACATGCACGCAGGCATCCTCAGGGGACTGATAGCACACCCACAGGGGATGGGGAACAGACACACACACAGGCATCCACAGTCACTCCGCAGTCCTCAGATACCTCTCCCTCCAAGGCCCCTTCCCTTGCCTCACCTGCAACCCCACCTACAAAGCAGCTCTTCCTCTGTGACCTTGGCCTCTTCCCCTCCGATCCAGCTGATCCAGCATACAGGGGGAAGAGGAGGTCCACCCACACAGAGGGGAGTGCCCCTCACCCCGGACACCCTCCCCCAGGCGCAGACAGACTGAGGCCCCCATCCGCAAGTCCCCCCGGACCCTGAAGAGCAAGACCCCGCCGCCACCCTGCAGCTCAACCACCAAGTCTCCTTCCTCCATCCCTCAGGCCCCCACTCCACAGGTTCCCCCACCACGCCCTGCCCCAGGTTCCCCCACCCACAGATACACCATCCCCAAAATGATCCAGCCTTCTCCCCTACCACTTGCTCTTCCAGCACCACACCCCCGCTGCGCATGTTTGTGCCACTGGTGTGGAGGCCGTGTCCTCCCCTCTGTCCTGTCCACCTTACCTGAACCCCATTCTACTCCCCTGGAGATAGGCACTGCAGTGGAGTCCACTACCACCCTGTCTGACTTGGGCACTGCAGTGGGGAACCTGTCCACTCCATCTGCACGGCCCACTACAGTCGTGCCGGCACCCACACCATCTGACTCATGCCCCCAGTTGTGCCGGCACACACCATGTCAGACACCTCCACTGCAGTTGTCAGTGACTCTCCAGCACCCACCACCCCTTCCCTGCCTCCTTCTGGTGAGCCCTGATCCTGTCCCTGCGGTGCCTGGCCTGCCCCCCCCCCGTATGCCCCTCCGGGGGAATGTCCCTGGTGTGTAGCAGTGCAGGCATGCACAGGGTGACATCTGCCACTGTCACCCTGTTTGGACTTTGTTAATGGACTGGCCATTGGCCTTGGTTATTTTTCAGGACTTTCAATTTTAAAGCCACATATGATGAATAAAGCTACTTTCTGTTCTCTAGTGGTTTTGCTTCTGATGTACAAGATGTTGATGATGCTAACCATGCCCTTGCTGCAGTGATGGTGATATTTGATCTCAGGAAAATGAAGTGTTACTGTGCAGGACCCCATGTGGTCCAGGGGGAATGTGTCCTATCCTGTTGTGTATCCATGTCATCCTTTGCAGCAATATGAGGGTGTCATGTTTTCAAGATTTGGCAATGGGATTTCCTACTTTTATTTGCAATATCACATCTGTGGCTTACACCCCTGCACATCTGTTGTGCTAGCCATTGTTCAATTTGTCTATTTCCCTGACCGTGTGACCATCTCCACTGGACATGCAAGTTTGGGCATCAATGGGGAAGGACTCATCTGTGTTATCAGTGCAACTTGCTATACATGTGTGTTGGATCTGTGCTGATGATTTCGGTGACATTCCCATGACCAGGCTGATATGACGGGAGCCTTCATTTTGTGCTAATTATTGACTGAGTGACCAAGTGTTCTGCTGACATGATAGAGCCCTACTGAGACAACGTATGGCACAGCTTTCCTTACACAGGAGTGGAGTCCCCTCATGGCAGTGTGTAATTCTGTGACATTGCCTGAGCACAAGGTGTGTGTTGTGTGAGCATGTCTGTGTGTGTTCACTTCCATTTTGCTAGGCAGGCTGGGATCCCTAGTGATGTTCCTGTTTGTGATGCTTGCTGAGTTGACCTCTGTTCCCCCAAAGTCTTCTCCCTGGCTTCTCTGGGATGTGGGTGCATGGCACATTACTGGTCATCAGGGTGTCACCCATAGGTGTGTTTGCTGTCAGTGCTGAGTTTGTGGGCAAATGCAGATGAGACACAGTCAGGATTCATATTGGCACTTGTTGGTTACACCTGTCATGTAATTTACAGTTTGTGTTAGCTTTCAGTGATTGTGACACGTTGTGTGTGTGACTGCTGCCACTCCTCAGGGTCAAAGCTGCAATGTTGGAAGTTGTCTATGTGTGTTCTTTGTGGGTGACCTTGGCTTCTTCATTGGTGTGTGACTGTGGCCGGGATCCCATTGGTTGGTGTGGTATTGACGTCATGCCCATGTACGGCGTACTGTGCAGTGTGTCAGACATTCACGAGTCTTGTTGACTGGCCATGTGTGATGGGTTTCTGCACCTTAGTTCCCACCACCACCCCTGGGATTGTCATGGGTGCATGTGCAATGTCACCAGTGCATGTGAGCTTCACTGCTGCACATTGGTGGAGATCAAGGTGTGTGGTGTTGAGTGTGTGCAGATGAGAGTTGTTTCACGGCTAGACCCCTACCTCCATATTGGCCTTGGCTGACAGGCCGTGCTGATTGATTTGTGCTTGTGTAGGTGTGATGGTAGTTTGTTGCTCAGGACACATGACTGTGGTTCACAGTGTGAATGACATCTAGCTTTGTCATCACAGTGGGATTATCATGCAGGCCAGTGTCACCACAATGTGGGGTCCCTGGGGGGTAGTGCTGTGGTGGGTCTGTCTCTTGCTGTGTTAGTTGCTGAACCTACAAGCTTGTGTGACATGTGTAATTTGGGCTCCCTCTCATCTAACAATGCCTGATTGCCCACATAGGGGAATCCGATCCATGAGTTACTTTTGTGTGGCACTGTATACACATCTGTGTAATTGGGATTCAGGCCTCCTCATGTGTTGTGTGGTTGCCTGGGGACACTGGCACACCCCCCTATCACCTGTTGTGTTTGATATGCAGTGTGGGGCTGCCTGTTTGTGTTTGTGCATCTGCACCACTGCATTGACATATCTTTAGTGTGCCATTGGCTGTATGTTTTTGGGTGGATTTCCCCTGCTGTCCCTGGGACTCCTAGGTCATCAGTCAGCACAATGAAATGGTTTGTATGTCCCATTGCTGCCATGGTATGGTATTTGTTCACCTCACATATACAGTCTCCACAGGATATCTACATTTGTGTGTCCATTGGTGCAGATATGTGGGTCTGCATTATGATGGTCACTTCTGTCATTGTGTTATTGATGAATGTTGACAATGTCAGCCCCCATGGGTAATGTTTGTCTGCACATGGCCAAAGGTATGTCTTATTTGCACTGCACTGTTTGCCTCACCCAATCTATGTTGCTATGGTACACAAGCACTACCATGTCACTGATGTGTTTGTTGGTCTGTGACCTAGGATAATCCATGCTGTTTGGCATTTCCAGCTTTTGCCTTTACAACACTTACAATTTGGTCACTGTGATGATGGGGTGTTAGGCCCCATTGTCACAATGTTCAGAATGTGCTTCAGCTATGGGCCCCACACTTGCCTTTTGGTCACTGTGATGATGGGGGGTTAGGCCCCACTGTCACAATGTTCAAAATGTGCTTCAGCTATGGGCCCCACACTTGCCTTTTGGTCACTGTGATGATGGGGGGTTAGGCCCCATTGTCACAATGTTCAAAATGTGCTTCAGCTATGGGCCCCACACTTGCCTTTTGGTCACTGTGATGATGGGGGTTAGGCCCCATTGTCACAATGTTCAAAATGTGCTTCAGCTATGGACCCCACACTTACCTTTTGGTCACTGTGATGATGGGGTGTTAGACCCCATTGCCACAGTGGTCATGGTCTGCTTGCATTGTGGATACCACACACATTTATGTGTGACACATGTGATAGGGGTCACATTGTATGTTCAATTTCATGTTCAGTGTTGTAGGCATATGACACAGTCTACACACGCTTGTCATGGTGTTGGGGGATGTGTTTTTCTTACATTCCTTATGGTGCAGTATGCTGGTTGTGTCATGCATTACCCATCCTATGAGTAGGGGTGGTGTTGGTGGTAGTCATCCAGCCCCCTATGTGTGGGGATGGTAGTAGTGGTAAGCCTCCAACCCCCCTGAGTAGGGGTGGTGGTAGTGGTAGGCATCCAGCTCCCCATGAGTAGGGGTGGTGTTGGTGGTAGGCATCCAGCCCCCCCTGAGGAGGGGTGGTGGTAGTGGTAGGCATCTAGCCCCCCCTGAGTAGGGGTGGTGGTAGTGGTAGGCATCCATCCCCCTATGAGTGGGGATGGTAGTAGTGGTAAGCCTCCAGCCCCCCCTGAGTAGGGGTGGTGGTAGTGGTAGGCATCCAGCCCACCCTGAGTAGGGGTGGTGGTAGTGGTAGGCATCCAGCCCCCAATGAGTAGGGGTGGTGTTGGTGGTAGGCATCCAGCCCCCCCTGAGTAGGGGTGGTGGTAGTGGTAGGCATCCAGCCCCCCCTAAGTAGGGGTGGTGGTAGTGGTAGGCATCCATCCCCCTATGAGTGGGGATGGTAGTAGTGGTAAGCCTCCAGCCCCACCTGAGTAGGGGTGGTGGTAGTGGTAGGCATCCAGCCCATCCTGAGTAGGGGTGGTGGTAGTGGTAGGCATCCAGCACCCCATGAGTAGGGGTGGTGGTAGTGGTAGGCATCCATCCCCCTATGAGTGGGGATGGTAGTAGTGGTAAGCCTCCAGTCCCCCCTGAGTAGGGGTGGTGGTAGTGGTAGGCATCCAGCCCCCCCTGAGTAGGGGTGGTGGTAGTGGTAGGCATCCAGCCCCCCATGAGTAGGGGTGGTGTTGGTGGTAGGCATCCAGCCCCCCCTGAGTAGGGGTGGTGGTAGTGGTAGGCATTCATCCCCCTATGAGTGGGGATGGTAGTAGTGGTAAGCCTCCAGCCCACCCTGAGTAGGGGTGGTGGTAGTGGTAGGCATCCAGCCCCCCATGAGTAGGGGTGGTGTTGGTGGTAGGCATCCAGCCCCCCATGAGTAGGGGTGGTGGTAGTGGTGGGCATCCAGCCCCCCATGAGTAGGGGTGGTGGTAGTGGTTGGCATCCAACCCCCCGAGTAGGGGTGGTGGTAGTGGTAGGCATCCATCCCCCTATGAGTGGGGATGGTAGTAGTGACAGGCATCCAGGCCCCCCTGAGTAGGGGTGGTGGTAGTGGTAGGCATCTGTCCCCCTATGAGTGGGGATGGTAGTAGTGGTAAGCCTCCAGCCCCCCTGAGTAGGGGTGGTGGTAGTGGTAGGCATCCATCCCCCTATGAGTGGGGATGGTAGTAGTGGTAAGCCTCCAGCCCCCTGAGTAGGGGTGGTGGTAGTGGTAGGCATCCAGCCCCCCATGAGTAGGGGGTGTTGGTGGTAGGCATCCAGCCCCCCATGAGTAGGGGTGGTGGTAGTGGTAGGCATCTAGCCCCCCCTGAGTAGGGGTGGCGGTAGTGGTAGGCATCCATCCCCCTATGAGTGGGGATGGTAGTAGTGACTGGCATCCAGGCCACCCTGAGTAGGGGTGGTGTTAGTGGTAGGCATCCATCCCCCTATGTGTGGGGATGGTAGTAGTGGTAAGCCTCCAGCCCCCCCTGAGTAGGGGTGGTGGTAGTGGTAGGCATCCAGCCCCCCCTGAGTAGGGGTGGTGTTGGTGGTAGGCATCCAGGCCCCTATGGGTGTATATGGCATTGGTGATAGACATCCCGCCCCTATGGTTCTGCTGTTGCTAGTGTAAGTCATTTCTGCATCCCTATGTGTGTGTGTTATGTGTCGGGAACGTGTCGTTTGTTTGTGTGGTGGGTGTTTGACTTACCTTCTGCGCCGTACGTGTCCGTACCGGTCCCGGTAATGAATGTAGAGTATTGGTAGGACCTGCGCGATGGGATTCATGGCTGGTTCGTCTCGTTCGTCTTTCTCGTTGCTTCGACTTGTACTCGTGGCTGGCGTGTTCGTCTCGTAGCCGTGGATAGTCTTGTTGCGCGAATCGGAGCTTATGTGTGCCTCTCCCGGATGCTCTGACATGCCGTGCATAGCGGCGGGTTCGGCGCGTACGGAAGGCGCATCGTACTAGTCCGGCCGGAAGGTGCTGTATTTTAGCTTCCGTGCGTTTACGGATCCGGCTCGGGCGGGGAACAGGAGCTGGATTGGGTGAGTACGGCTGGGTCGGGATCTGGGCAGTTATGCGCATCGTACTTGTTCGTTCGGACGGATGTTCGAATCGATCGGGGAACACGCGTTCGGCTTGGATTTTTCCCGGGCGAATAGTGTTAGGTGAGCTTCCGGCCGAGATCGGAATCGACCCCTAAGTCAGGGAAGGTGCTGGACACTAAACCTATATAATTTACTATTCCCACTCCAGTTAGTATTAAGTCAGGGAAGGTGCTGGACACTAAACATATATAATTTACTTTTCCCACTGTACTTAATACATACTCAGGGAAGGTGCTGGACATTAAAGATATATAAATTACTATTCCCACTCCAGTTAATATTAAGTCAGGTAAGGTGCTGGACATTAAAGATATATAATTTACTATTCCCACTCCAATTAGTATTGTCAGGGAAGGTGCTGGACACTAAACCTATATAATTTACTATTCCCACTCCAGTTAGTATTAATTCAAAGACGGTGCTGGACACTAAAGCAATATAATTTACTATTCCCACTCCAGTTAGTATTAAGTCAGGGAAGGTGCTGGACACTAAACCTATATAATTTACTATTCCCACTCCAGTTAGTATTAATTCAAAGAAGGTGCTGGACACTAAAGCAATATAATTTACTAATCCCACTCCAGTTAGTATTAAGTCAGGGAAGGTGCTGGACACTAAACATATATAATTTAATATTCCCACTCCAATTAATATATACTCAGGGAAGGTGCTAGACATTAAAGATATATTATTTACTATTCCCACTCCAGTTAGTATTAAGTCAGGGAAGGTGCTGGACACTAAACATATATAATTTACTATTCCCACTCCAATTAATATATACTCAGGGAAGGTGCTGGACATTAAAGATATATAATTTACTATTACCCCTCCAGTTACTACAAAATAATAGAAGATGCAGGACACTACACATTATTTAATTCAATTACAACATATTGTACATAATTAATATTTGATAAAACCACTACTCTCTAATTTTTATTTAAAATTTGTAAAATATTTGTAAAAATTAAATATTACTAATATGATATAATAAATAAATATTCTGAAACAAAACAACTTAATTTTTTGTTTTCTCATTATATAAATTACATAAAATACAATATTTTTATCTATTAATAAACTCAAAAACATGGACTATATATAGTTAATAAATAAACATTTAAATTAATTCTTTTCACCAATATTTTTACCATTCTTATTACTTAAAAATAAAAATGTATTTAACATTTTATATTCTAATTACCATTAATTCTTAAAATTTGCACAAATTCATTATTACATTGTAAATAAATTAAATATTTTGAAATTTTTTCTAATATTTTAAAAAAAAATCTAAATTTAAAAAAATATTACATTATATTTTAAAACACTCCCCCGCCTTCTTCCCTATAAACACAAATTTGCACTCATAAATTAAATATTTCAAATTTATTTTTAAGAATTTCAATTTAATTTTTAAATGTTTTTTTCTAATTTTAAATTCTCCCAAACATCATCCCCTATAAACCCAACATCCCATTGCTAATAACTCTATTTTATAAATTTACAATTTCAATTTTAAATGAATTTATAAAAATGTTCATTCTATTTAAAACACTGCCCACCCTTATCCCCTAAAAACCCAACATCTCAATTCTAAAACAAATTTATAATTTCAATAAATTCATTTTAAAAATTCCAAATTTAGGGGCACATTACGATGACGCGCCTCCGTAGCGGTGAATGGGACCGTCCGCCATAGGAGCAGCGGTCCCGCTGCGAGTATTAGAATGCCACCGCCACGGTGGCGGTGGCATCCCCTATTCCCAACATTGTGGCGGGCGGTGTTCACAGCACCGCCCGCCACAATGCTGGGAATGCACGTCGTGCATTGGCATGCACAAGGTGACAGGCACCGCGCGGTGCCTGCCACCTTGTCCATGCCAATGCAGGTACCCCCCATGTGCACCCCCCACCCCCCCAATGGGCCCCCAATAGCGAAGACCGTATGCCTTTACATGGCGGCGTTGCCGCCATGGAAAGGCTGCTCTCCGCAACCATCCTAATATGGATGGCGGTGTCTTGCAGACACCGCCACCATATTAGTGCCCTTTCCGCCCGGTCACCTGTGTGACCGGCGGAAACCGGCGGACGGTCTTTCCGTCCGCCGGGCTCCCCCGCCATCGTAATGTGGCGGGGGAAATGGCATGCGGGCGGAGGGGAATGGCGGGCGGATCGCCACCGCCATACGGGCGGTGGCGATCCGCCCGTCATCGTAATGGCCCCCTTAATTTCTTAAATTTTTTAAAACAATCACCACCCTTATCCCCTACAAACCCAACATCCCACTCCTAAAACAACATTTCATAATTTAAATTTGCAAATATTTAAAATGTAAAAAATTGATTTTGAATTATTTTAAAACACTCCCCACCCTTATCCCCTAAAACCCAACATCCCGCTCCCAAAACAACAATTCATATTTTAAATTTTCAAATATTTAAAATTTAAAAAATTCAGTTCTCATTTTTTTAAAACACTCCCCACCCTTATCCCCTAAAAACCCAACATCGCGCTCCTAAAATTTCTATTACAAATTTTTTTTTTTACAATATTCAACAACTATTATTACATTAAAAAAACCAGTATTTTAATACAAAATAATATAAAAACGATATTTAAAAAAAAGGATATTTTATACATTCTATATATTTTTTGGGGATATTTTACACAACACTAAAAAACAATATTTTTTTATTACGATATTTTTGATTCGATATTTTATACTTCGATATTTCACCAAAAAATAAAAACTATATTTTTAACATCGATATATATAACATAGATATTTTAGTATTGTCGATATACTGAACTCGATATTATTGTATATCGATATTAAAAATCCGATATTATGACTAGTTACCAATATCATTACCTTCCACTTTTCCATCAACAAATGGACCTGACTAATCTACCTCTAGAGTTGCGCCAAGCACGCACTCTTCCTCCCCCCTCAGGCACCGTCATTGAGATGAGTCTGAATCACTCTCATTGCACTGCAACAAGTATTGCGAAACCATTTGCACATTTTGATTCTTACCAATTTGTTCACCTGTGTGAAACCCAGTGTTCGCACTGAATTTCTGCACTTGAGCATTCACATTATTTGTGATAGGAGCTTGTGTTACCTGTAACTGTGGAGTAACTATCTGCTGCTGTTGTTGCTGTTGTTGATTCACAACCACCTCATTCTGCATCTGTGAATTAAAATTTTGATTTATCCCATTATTTTTCTGAACAGATCTACACTCGTTCTTCCAATGCCCAAATTTTCCGCACGCATGACAAGGATATTTCTTTTTCATTTCATCTTTATTCATTTTACCTCTACCTCTACCACCACTCAATACTTGACCATTCTGTTTCTGACCTTTCATCTGGTAATCTGTTTGAGAACCACTGTTTCCTTCTTGCTGTTCTGCCACTTTCACTTGTGTCCACATCATTTTCTCTTTTAGCTTCTTATGCCTCGATTCAATATCATCACTACAATACTTTGCATACCTCAGTATCTCATCAACCGTCTTACTCTGCCAACAAATCAAATGTTGCTGAATCATATTACTAATTTCTGGTTTTAATCCAAATACAAAACGATACACAAAATGTCCCATATCTTTATCTCCAATATTCTCAAACCCACTGTACTGTTTGAACACCTGTAACAACCTTTCATAATAAGCATGTACCGACTCCTTTGGTTCTTGGGTTGTTCTGTCAATTTTAACCCAATCTGTTTCTTTTGGAGAAATCTTTCCCTTCAGGTAAGTGATTACCTGATGGTATTTCTTCATCACCTCATCTGAAGGTGCACCTGTCTTCGCATCTCTAGGATATTCTTCTTTAGGCCAATCAGCAGCAATTTTACACTCTGTCCATAAGTCTGCTGGAACAACAATCTCAAACAAACCATCTAGATCCTTCAACAAAACTTTCACAAACCTCTGTACCTGTTTGTACCATTCAATTGGCTTTTCCCTCAGCCTGGGGAAATCGTTAGTAAAGGATAATATATCCTGTCTTGTCCAAGGAACGTGAACATATCCACCACCCGGAACTTCTCTCATTGGACACACCCTTTCAGCCTGTTCTGACTCTCTTAGTGGAAATAAAGATGCATTTTTATTGGCAATCATTTCTTCTTTCTTTTTCACCCATCTACCTTTCCACCGTTCTACATCTCCCCATTTCTTCAAAATACTCATTAATTCTTTCATTTGCAATCTTTTGCCAGATGCATTCAAACTCTCTAAATCCTTTTCAGTAAAATCCAGTCTATATGTTTTCTGTAACACTCTTGACTTCTCTATGTCTACTCCATATTCACAAGCAGCCTCTGTCAACTTTTCATGAAGATTTCTCGCTTTCCAAGTAATATTTTTGCACAGAAATAACAACTCTTCATCTCGATAATTACTCAATCTGTCTGGGATTATTTTACCAATAATCATTTCCTCCAAATCCACTCTCAGTTTACTCACATCTATACTCTGTGGTTGAGGTTTTCGCTTTTCCATTCCCCTTATCCAGTCATCTAACTCATCTGGGAAGGTCCCATTGAACTCCCTGATACTGGAGTAACATTCTGCACTAATCTCCTCGGATCCACTTGCGCTCTTCCCTTAGGGGTTTCAGTTATCATCTCACAAACTGGCAGATCAATTAATGAAGTACTTGTTTCAGCTTGTTCAGCCTGATCAACTATTGTTACCACTTTATTCCTGTCTCTATTCATTGGAACTGTCAACGCATGTGCTCTTGATATATTCTGTTTTTCTCCGTACAATGGAACTATAGGACCAATTGTTACTGGTACTGTTAATGCTTCCGCATTCAGATTAAACTGATTAATTTTCTGAGTCAACTTCTATCTTGCCCTATTTAACATGTCCATTTCACTCTCTTGTACTACTCTAGTAACTAGCGGGACTTGTGGAACCTCGCGGAATTAGTGGTGTTCCCATTAATGGTGCATTTGGGACTGTTTCACCTGATTTCTCTTGATAGGGTGGAGGTCTTTTTGTCAAAATGTCATCTAACAACTCATCATCAGAATCACTCTGGTCAAAATCTATCCTTGAGGTCTCTACATTTTTCTTCTTCTCTTTACACTTGCCTCCAGTTGCTTCTTCAGCAATTAAAACTGGGTACAAACCATCCGCTATCACAGCTCTCCTCCATCTTTTCATTTTATCATCCCGTTTTTCAAAAGGATACCTAGACATTATGCTCCTATATCTCCTTCCACCCCTATACTTCTCTCGATCGTATGCCTCTTGTTCCCATTCCTCAAGCGCTTCATACTGTGTAGGTCTAGGATTTGGTTCTAGAGAGTTCATTTTTCCTCTCAAATTCTGTAGGATCCTTACATTAAATGTACCATGCTTCCGGAAAGCTAAAGCACCATCATCTTCCGTGTATCTCACCCAATTTTCTAACCAAGTACACGTATGGTAACCACGTTCCAACATCATAAAAGAAGCAGCTGTTCTTGGAGGTAGAATAGGAATTCCCTCTCTTGTAACTATTGGTTTGTCCTTTTTAAAGAAACCCTTTATCTTATTAATCAGCTTCATTTTTCCCAACTCTTCACGCTAAAATACAATTCAATTAACAAACAACAAACTTTTCGTATTCCTGTTTATTCTATTTGCTAACAACCGTCCAATACCAGCACGACTCACACCAACCGACCAATCAGAACGCTCCTACGTAATCAGTACCTTGACCAATACCAGCGCGGCTTCACGACAATCAACCAATCACAGCACTCCAAACGGCAGCTGTCTGACCAATGCCAGCGCGACTTTTTGTGACGTCAGTATTACTCCAACTACTGACCCTCCCTTTACAAAATAATACGGCAATGTTTTTCTGTACTTTTTTCAACAAACTTGTTAGAAAACAAACATAAAACAATGCTACCTTGTCTGTTCCACTAGATAAAGAGATAGTCTTCACTTCAAAAAGAAAGATTCTTTCACTTCGAGTAAAATAACGTCCAGCGCTATTCTACACACAAACAAGCTACAGGAGGACTTGGTACTCCTCTAGGGATACTAGCCAAAGTTTCGGAAGAGGACTTTCACATAGAAAGAGGTCTTGGTACTCCTTTGGGGATGTAAGGCCAGAGTTTCGGAAGTGGACCCTTCGCTATTTCAAGCAAATCTACTCTCAAACGAATAGTCCCTAATATAACACCAACAGCCTCTCGCCGTTAAGTATTATGACAACAGACAAAGTACTTCTGCAGTGTGATACCTTATCCACACTATTCTTCTGCCTCTTCAGGCTAATACATTATCATCCCGGGATCTTAGGTAACTCCGTACCCGTTTTTCTAGACAACATAGAACAAAACACGAACTTTTCATGTTAGGAAAACAAATAATCAATAATCAATAAATATGACCAAACTAATCAATAACAAACCGTCCTCTGCTACCAAAAACTGATCCAGCGCCAATCAGGGATCGATAATCAATAAAAACAATCACTGGCCCATACTCATACACCCAACACATGAATCCCTGTTGCGCTGTTTCTAGTTTGATTTAAATCAGTTGTTCACCAAATTACAGGCTCGTCCTAACTCACTAGGTACATAATTGAAACCTGTAATCAACCCTCCTTCCTCTGGTCGATGGACCATTAGTTGAGAAGTTGATGGTAATAATTAGAACTAACTATCTAACTATACTACTAAATAAATCACAAACTCTGTGTTAGGTTAATAATATTTATTGCAAATAATGTGAAGGTAAATGCTCATCATGTACAGTTTTACAAGGCAAACAATGTATAAATCACAGAGAGAGAACATTTATGCAGGCAATAAGCGTCAAACTCAAATCATAATGAACAGAATGCAATGAAGGAGTGGATAGATGAAGAGACATAAGTTTCAGAGACAGATATATATTTGCAAATGATTATGCAAAGTACGAATTTTCAGCTATACTAACCCAAGTATTTCAGTGGAAAATCTACCTCCTGGCCATGGGAATAGATGGGGTTCCCTGAAGGTTCAGGGAACAAAGAGTAGAACAGGAACAGGAAATCAGGTAGGCCTCTATCTGGATACAGCAAACCGACGGACAGCGATGATCTCCCTTTCTCTAGCTTCTCCAAAGACGCGCGCAGACCACCCCCCAGGCACCCCGGTTATACTCTAAAAACCTACATGTCCAACCCACCATTGTGGCAACATTTTCAGAATCTTAGGGGCCTATTAGGATGGCGGGCGGACTTTCGTCCGCCCGCCACCCTAGCGGTGCTGGGACCGGCCGCCAGTGGTGCGGCGGTTCCGTACCAGTGATTAGGATGCCACCGCCACCGTGGCGGTGGCATCCTCCATTCCCAGCATTGTGGCGGGCGGTGCACACAGCATTGCCCGCTACAATGCTGGGAATGCACTGTGTGCATTGTCATGCACAAGGTGACAGGCACCGCGCGGTGCCTGCCACCTTGTCCATGACAATGTAGGTAGTACCCCCATGTGCACCCCCTAACCCCCAACACCCTGGGGCCCGCAACGGGCCCCCAACAGCAAACTCTGCATGCCTTTTCGTGGCGGCATCGCCGCCACGGAAAGGCTGCTTCCCGCACCCATGCTAATATGGATGGCGGTGTTTAGCAGACACCACCACCATATGTAGCCCCTTTTCCGCCCGGTCGACTGGTCGACCGGCGGAAAACCGGCGGATGGTCTCTCCGTCCGCCGTGGTCCCCCCGCCATACTAATATGGCGGGGGGAAAATGGGTGGCGGGCGGAGAGAAATGTAGGGTGGATCGCCACCGCCATGCGGGCGGTGGCGATCCGCCCTACATCGTAATGACCCCCTTAGTCTCTCATTGGTCAGTTTAGGGGGTGTTCTATCACACCACCATAGTCACGTTCATGTTTTCACAGCTTTCTTTGTTTTTCATTTCTAAATAATACGTAATTCACATCTCATGAATACACGCTTCCTTCGACTTGTAACATGTTTCAAAACTCTACATTTTCATTGTCCTCCTCTGCAGCTTCCGCGGAAAAAGTTTGTACATTTGCACTTGGTCTCACGGCCATCCTTCCGTTACTTGGCAGACACTCAAAGATTCTTGAAGGGTATCATCCATTGCCTTCTCCATTCCCTCTCAGAGCTCGATTTTCGGTTTAATTATTAGTCTTTGTTTTAACCCCTAACTCGTCATGCAACGATGTAGGCCATGCAAGCATCACTACGATGAATAAAACACAGACATTATTAATTTCATGAAATAAAATTCTCACTGTTTTACCACCCACCATTTGCACTATCCCAATGTTATATGTCTAACAAAGCATTAACGTGCAAAAAGCAGAATTATTATTATTTTAATTTTAGGCAGAACGCGAATGCGGCCTAGTCTTTCATGCATTAGTCCACATATTAATGCACACATGCGCAGAAGCATTTCCCCGTGTTTTCATGTTTTTGCATGTTATTTTCACCGCACTCTGTTAGTAATTGTTACCGAGGAATTAATCCGAGCAGGTTTTATTTTCTCAAAACCCTGCTCCATCACTATAACCTATGCCAAACTGACGTCCAGCCCCCAGAGAAAAATCACAGCAAGGAACAAAAAAAAGGCTATGCAGCAGCAGCAGTGGAACTACAAATAGCAGACAAGAGATGGATAAGAGGGGGGCGAGCGCCAACAAGGAGGGAGCAAGGGAGGCGAGAAGAGACAAGGGTGAACAAAGCAGTAGGTGCAATCCACATTACCCCAATCTTCAGTCTGCGGCCAGTCACACGGGAAGTCCTCCCCACCCAGGGGGAAGGTAGCTCTCCTAGGGCGGGGGGGAGGACTCCTACATATCTGCAGAAGGCCCCATTCCATGTGTACCTTGGGTTTCTGCAGAGGCGCCCCCTCGGGGCTCTGCCACAGTGAGGCCTTCTAGCATGTCTCCCCACAACTCTAGAACTTATTCAGCATTCTCATCCCTACGCACCTCTCTCAACGGCCTTCCCACTGCCACTCCCCTTTCACACATGTCTGCCGTCCATTTTTTAGTAGTCGGTGGGGTTGGCTGCGCCCAATGGATTGCTATGTATCTCTTATTCAGTACTAGCCCCAGTAGGGCAAAACGGTGTCTCATCTTAGCTCCCTTCTTAGGAACAGGGAGTACTCCCAATAAACAATGTGCAATAGAGGCATCCACCTGAGTGTTTGCGGCTTAGGGCGAGAAAGCAAAAGACATACAAATGATGGACGGAATGCAGAACAAATCAAATGATCACTCCAGTCAAGAGATCTGGGTTAAATCCATTGTTCCTTTGCTCACCATGCCACCCCAGTTTAGACCAAGCCCTATGCAAATCAGTCTTGATCCTGCTCCTCTTCATAACAACAGTCCAGCCTGAACTGCCAAGCCAGGTCCTCCCTGGACCAGAAACAAGTATCTTGAGGCTGGTTTTGGTGTATCACCCCTCATCAGCCAGCCTAGCTTGAATCCATTGGCAAAGTGAGTGGATATGCAGGCCAACTGTGATCAGGGTGCGTGGCCATCCCCACAATTAGGACTCTATTTGGAGTCTCTATCAGGCCAGCTGTATCAGCAATCATGGAGTTACCGGCTGCCTCCACCGCCCCTTGGCCACAGTATCACTAATCCAAGAATGGCCGATCGGGCCATGCTGAATCTGCGGCCCAGGAAAGAAGGTCAACGTTGCCCAGCAGTTTTCCAGCCCAATGGCGAATCTGAAAGGAGAAAGGTTGGAGCGCTAAGAACCAAAGAAGGACACAGGGCTTGGTATCCTTATGATGGGCCAACCAAGCGCGAGGAATGTGGTCAGTCAGGAAGAAAAACGAGCGGCCCAACAAGTAGTATTGGAGGGGCTCCATAGCCCACTTGATGGCCAGGCACTCCTTCTCAATCGTGACGTTATGCAGCTCATGGGGCAGTAGCTTCCTGCTGATATACACCACAGGCTGAAGTTAGCTAGTGAGGTCCGGCTGCGATAAGGCTACCCCAAGACCCCTATCCAAAGCATCGGTCTGTAAGAAGGGAGGTTTCTTAAAATGAGGACATATCAGCACCGGGTCCCCACACAAAATGTCTTTCAGCATGTCAAAGCTCTGCTGTTGGGTTTTAGACCACTGGGATATCTTGTTAGGTTGATCCTTTAGTAGCAAGTCGGTTAAAGGAGCAGCCATTTCAGAAAAGTGGGGGATAAATCAACTGTAATACCCCACCAAACACAGAAATGACTTTACTCCTTTCTTATGGATGGGTCGGGCAATTCTCAGATGGCTTAGACCTTGTCTACCTGCGGGCTGATTTTCATGGCCTGCATGTGATATCCCAGATCGCAAATTGATTCGGTAACCACGGTTCTCTGGATTAGCTGGGAGACCCACCTCTCGGAGGACTTCCAGATGCGGAAGGTGTTGATTCCAGGAGAGGCTGAATATGACAATGTCGTCAAGAAATGCTGCCGCATATTTGTGATGGGAGCATAGTATCAAGTCCATTAATCGCTGGAATGTCGCAGGGGGCCCATGAAGTCCAAAGGTCAGGATTCTAAATTGATGTAGGCCTAAAGAGGTTGAGAAAGCAGTCTTTTCTTTCGCTCTCTGGGTTAGGAGGATCTGCCAATAACCTTTAGTAAGAGCAATGGTAGTGAGTTATGCAGCTTTTCCCAGATTTTCAACCAACTAGTCCACCCGTGTCATTGGATACGAATCAAATTTGGACCTGCAGTTGAGCTGGCGAAAATCAATGCAGAACCTAAGAGAGACATTGTGTTTTGGGAACAATACTACTGGGGAGCACCATGCCCTGTTGGAGGGTTTGATAATGCCCTCCACTAGCATACTGGCCACTTCACTTTCAACAGCACCCCGTTTAGCCTCCGGCATCCAATAAGGCTGTAACCTCACCACCTGGTTACCCTCAGTGAAGATGTCATGTTTGACTAGGGAAGTCCTCCCTGGTTTTCCTGAGAACACATCCCAATATGGGTCTAAGGCAACCTGTATCTGTCCTTCCTGTATAGAACTGAGAGGGGGTCCAAGTTTGACCTTATCAACATGTGTAGATGGTTCCCTGGGGACAAAGGTAATGTCCAGGGATTGTGAGTCACTTACAAAGAGAATGGGTTTACTTGTACTGTTCTACTCACCGACATCCTCCCTCTTCTTCAGGAGATTGATGTGATATATCTGTCCCTTTTTTGTCTTATTGGGTACTACCACCCTATTTGTCACCAGTGTGACCTGTTGTAGGATGGTCTAAAGACCCTGTCACCTAGCCAGTAGTTTATTGTTGTAGGTGGGTAGTAACGCTAGCACCTTGTCACCTGACTTTGGAGTGGCGGTCACACCCTGGTTTTTGTTTCTCCTGAGCTTTTCCCATTTTTTTCCAAACTTCCTCCCAAAGGTTGGTAACCTTTGATTTTAAACTGGCAGCATATTCAAGCGACTCTAAGCCTTAATCTTCCTCCTCCTCCCAGTGTTCGGCCACCATATCTAACAAAGACCTTGGCTGTCAGCCAAAAACCAGATCAAAGGGGCTGAATCCAGTAGAACTCTGGACGTGACTACGTATGGCAAATATGACCAGCGGTAGATTTCTGCCCCAGTCCCTACCAGTGCCTGAAACCAGTTTTTTCAGGATGGTTTTGATAGTACACTTGTACTTCTCAAGCAGATCATCCATTTGGGGTGATAAACGGAAGTCTGGATGTGTTTGATCCCCAGAATTTTACATGCTTAAGACATCAGCTTTCACATAAAAGGAGTTCCTTGGTAGGTGAGGAGCCCCTTGGGGTATCCCACTCTAGATAAAAATTCTATCATCGTGCAAGTGAGGTAGTGGTAAAGCTGGACAGTGGCAGCTCCTCAGATACCTTGTGGCTTAGTCCACAAGGACTAATATGTATTGATAGCCCCTGGACAAGGACTCTAAGGGACCTACGAGGCCCATACCGACTCTCGTAAATGGGACAGTAGTGGTCTTAAGGGTGCTTTGGGATCATTGGGCTGATTAACAACTTGGCATCATTCACACGAAGCACTAAATATTATTATATCAGAGTACACCCCAGGCCAATAAAACCATCTTAGCAAATATTCTTCAAATTGTTCCCACCCATAGAGTCCACCCATACTTGACAATGAGCTAAATGGTGCACTTGGTTGCGGGAGGGAAGGAGAACGATCAGTTGGGAGATCTGACTTTCAACCAGATATATTCTTTGGTACAATAGTCTCTTCACCACATTGAAATAGAGTTCTACCTGTCCTTCTTCCTCTGTAACTGCATGGTCCCTTGCCTGAACTAGATTGTTGTCGTCCCTCTGGGTGGCTCAAAAACTACGCTGCCTCTCCAACTGCTCAGCTGTGGAGGAAGATATAAAAGGAGGATTAGCTTCCCCTCCCAACACATAAAACTTCTTGTTGACATGTTTTTCAGTTCTAGACGGCTTATGTTCAGGCCTACCCCCGTCTAGTGTTTCACCCCTTCAAGGAGCTTCTTCCAACCATCCTTTGGTGTTTCACCTCCATCGGTTGCTAACAGAAGTTGGGGGACCTGAGGATAGTCGGTCCCTATTATCAATTCCTCAACCACCCCTTCTCTCCTTCAGTTGAGACCTTCCATCTAATTTTCACCTTGGCTACCAGGTAAATTTTACTGTCCCCATGAATACAAGTGATGGGTGCCCTATCACCTGTTTGGGTTCCATCTACTTTTTACTGACTATCCAGTAGTGGCAACCGGAGTCGACTAAAGCCATTACTGGGTTTCTATTAAGCTTTAGTGTTTTTGTATATCTCCTGAGGCTCCCTTACACTCATAAGGCACCTAGAGTAACCCACTTTCATTGGTTGGGGAGCGTAAGGGTAGCCTGGGGCAATTCCAGGCTATATGACCCCGTTCTGCACACTAAAAACATTGGGGTCCCTGCCCAGCTTCCTTTATTGTGTTTCGGTGGTGCAGTATATTTTTCAGGAAGGGTTTGGGCACAGCCATCGGAAGACTTCTTCAATTCTGGGGTGAGGAGGGTTAGTCTGTGGGGGAGTTGACCCTGAATTCAGAGGATCTGTGGTAAGCACAAGTCAAGTCAATCGCCACAGTGTCAGTGATGCTAGGGTGCTGGTGAGTCCACACCCAAGTGGGGCTTAGTTAGGCCTCCAAAAACTGCTCCATATATACCTTCTCTAACACTTCTTCTATGGAGAAGGTGGTAGGCTTCAGCCACCTGTTCACCAAGTTTTGTATGTGGTAAAACAATGCTCTGGGGTTATCGTGGGGGTTCCATTTCTCCTTACTGAATTTGGCCCTGTAAAACTCAGTATCATAGCATTCCAATATCATCCTATTTTTATCTACATAAGGTGTTCCTGCAGGATTAGTGGTTTGATATGCCATTTGTAATTCTCCTGACAAGAGGGGAGCGATATACTGACACCACCGCTCAGTGGCACACACAGCCATGATTGCCATTCTTTCAAAGTTGGTGAAAAAGAAGTCCGGGTCTTCACCCACTTGATTCTTCTACAATACCAAACTAGGGATACTTGGATGGACCTTAGTGTTAGCTATTACGTCTGGAAGTCTCAGTATTGCTGTGTACTAAGCCTGCTTATTGTCAGCGATTACTGTGGCCTTTGTTTTCAGGGGTGTCTGTGAGCTTTCCCTATCCTACTAGGCAGCTTTAGTTTGTTGCTTGATGACAGATATAAGTGTCTTTGTCCTTCAGCCAATTGCTTTGTCATGTCCTCCATTGTAACAGGTTGAGTCATATCCACAGCCTTGTTGGGAGTTGATACAAAAATTCCACTTCTGCCACCACTGTAACAGGTTGCCAGATATGACTCTGAGTCACCGAGGGTTATTAGGTAATTTTTATTACCTTAAACTTCTGGAGGTTATAACAAACAAAAGGATTCTCTTCACAATAGTTGTTGAGGACGTTTTCCTTGGGAGCCTTCCGAGTGTCTTTCTAGTATGCCCTTCCCCTAGCCCAGGATGGCCCTCGGGGAAATAAAAATATACAGGCCTTAAGTAATCAGCCACTTCTTATACCACTTGTTCCATCACCGACACTTGTGTGGAAGACAACACCGCAACAAAGAAGATAAAATAAAAGTATAGTGCCCTAAAAGCCTGTGGATGTACAAATTTCGGATTTGTGAGGGATTTTACCGCACACCAAATCCACAGGTGTCTTTGCAGGGGATTTTATAACATCATTGTGCCCCTAATAGGTCGGCTAAATACTTCCTGTTCAGTGCCTGTCAACACACGATGCCAGAATCCCCTCGCGTCACATGCCTGGGGTCATTGCTTTGCGATAGAGCCTCAGTGGTCTGGCCCGTAAAGTCTTTCCCCAGCGATGGGCTGGCTCCACTATCCTCCCTCTCTGGGTTCTACTGGTCTACCTCCAGCTGGGCTGATGTTGTGTCTCCTCCTTGACGGTCCCGCAGCTACTCCAGCCGTCCTGCGTCTCTTGCTCTTCGCAGCCGACGTCGCTGCTCCGCAGGAATAAGGAGGGAGGATATGTTCTCAGTCTTCTTTCTTTTTTTCAAAAGGTTAGGTCTCTGAGCCCTGAGGACAGGAGAGAACCATCTAGCAGAACCTTTTTTAGCATTACAGGTTTTCTTGCTAATTCAAAAAGTTCTCTCATAACTTTGGGAAGTGAGACCTTGCTGGGATAATTAAGGGCATTTTGAGTTTGTGACAGAGAATAAAAGATAAGCAGTGTAGGATGTTTTGTGATGGGGTGGGTGGTAGGGACAAAGCAGGGTTGGCGTTGTCAAAATGCTGTTAGATTTTCTGTACATTTTCACTGACTAAGAGGCTGATAGTACTGCGTTTTTCTGTGGAGTGTGTGTTAAGTGGGTGTTGCGAGGGTTGATACAATACTTGATTTTCCTGAAGCATGCTCTCCTTCTTTGGATTCCTTCGTTGTTGACATTGGTGTATAATTTGGCTTTGGCTGATGTGATGCATTGTATGTATTTTGCTCAGGTGGAATGTTGCTGTGTGAGATCATTGAGGATTATGCTTTGCTTTCATTTTTCTTCCTGTCTGTTAATGGTACATTTGTTGTCAAGGTCTTTGCCATACCATAATGCCAAAGGGTTTGGCTTGCACTTACAAGTTTTCATTGGTGCCTAGATGTTTACATGGTTTCCAGGAATATATTAAACTTTGTGAGAAGCATAATGACATTGGAAGCTGAGAGGGTGGTGATAAAGTCTAAGACATTAGTTTGAGCTTTAGACTGTTAATAGAGAACACCTTGAATGCTCTGAAGGTTTGCTGTTCTCTTTTTGCTTGGCCTTGGAGACTTGGTTAGACATTAAGGTGGGTGATGGAGATGGCAACATTGTCAGTCCAGTCCACGAATGAGGGTGGTTTGCATTGGATGGTAGGTGATGTGGAGATCCATGCCATGAGTGTGGCCATTGGAGTGGGTTTGCTTGGTGACAGGCTGTATAACATTGAGCATGATGATGAGGTGGAAGAGGGTGTCTCTTGTTTTCTTTGTGTTTGAGAAGTCGGGGAAGTTGAAGTTTCTGAAGAGGGTGCTGCCAGTGTAATGAGTAGATGACATTGTGAGTAAGTCAGAGAATGTGTTTATGAAGTCTTAATTCAGTTCAGGAGCCCTGTAGATGAGTTGAAAGGTGGTAGACAGAGCTGTGCAGAGTGGAAAGCAGCATCCGAAGAGCTCCTTGTCACTTGATCCATGTGGGTGCCTGGCCAGAACGATATGTGGATAATTACAAATCTGCCTCCTTTTTATTTGTATGTTCATCTTAACCAAATGATGAAAACATCTCTGGCACCTTGTTACACGAACGCAATATGTCACCACTCACTGCCACACTGCACACACTATTAAACTACAGCTGTTGATTTGACATCAATTCCCTCATGTGTATCTGATTGCACCTCTCTCCTCTCCAGAATGTTATCTATAAATTAACAACTGGATCGTGTTGCATAAATGAATGCATAGAAATTTCTCTTGAATGAAGAGGAATATGATCAGAGTGTTCTTTTAAGATCTGATTGTAAGGTGGATTTCATAAATGCTTTCACTTGAACATTAAGTCATCTTGTTTTTCTCATTTGCATGCAAAAAGCATCTGCAGATTCAAGAAAAGGCGCCTGATTCGCCAACTTTGGTGAGCATGTGTGACATACAACACATAGTCATTGATGTTCAGTAATATGTTGAGTAATACCATTGATTTGGGGTTGGAGGGCTGATGAAGCCTCCGTACTGTAGACTACATTGCACTCACATATTTAATTCATTAGAACTCCTTGCTTGCCAACTTAAGATAACATCTTGGGTGCAGAGAGTTCTGTGAAACACATGACTTAGTGTTGCTGCTCTGTGTCTAATTAGCATAAGGACATCTCTTCAGATTCACTTAAAACGTTGCTTTGAGAAAACATGTTCAGAAGAAGTTTTCAATCTACCCCAACTTTAGAACGTTTTACTGAGCCTATGATTAATTTGTTCCTGTTGCTCTGCATGTGGTCAGACAGTGCTAGTTATTTGTTTTCCAAACTGAGGGCCATATTTATCATTTTTTCTTGCAACGTAACACAACACAGCAAGACACCATGCTGCACTGTGCTGCATCTATCAAGATATGGCACAATCCTGCTCTCTCCTTGCACTGGTGCACCTTTGGCTGCCTAGTGCTAATGCAGGCAGGATTGTTTTGTGCAGAAAGAGAGGCTTTTTTCTCTTTCCATGTGTGAATGCAGCACACGTAGAAAGAGAAAAAATTAGGGGAAATGAAGATATTTCTCCTTGTTACGTCTGTCCTGGAAAGGCAGAACAATTTGACGCATTTCCAGATCTTCCACTCATGGTAAATTCGGGAATGTGCCAAAATCCATGGGTGGATACATGGGAACACTAACACTCCACCCCCCATGGAATGCCTACCTGGAGCAGAGTAAGGCAAGGCAGCGGCTTGCGCTGCCTTTTGTTACTCCAGATTTACAAGCACTGCAGGGCCACTCAAGGTGGCCTTGCATGGCTTGGTAAGTCTCATCTAGGTTTTGCGTCACCCTTGAGTTACCTTGTGTGGTGCTAAATATGCCCCTAAGCATAAATAAATGAAATTTGAATTTGCATTATAAAACGTGTCATAACAGACCAATCCTTCTCTAATGTGTAAAACTATGTACTTATGCTTTTCAAAATCAGTAGTAGAAACCTTCTGTTTGTTCCTATGTTAAGCAAAGAGTGAAGCAAGTGCAGACAGGAGGGGGCAATCATCTGGTACTCTGTACTAGCTATTGTTGAGGCACCAGCACCATCAATGCATTAACCATGAGCTTTGTCACAAAATGTTGGTACTTCTGGAAAACTGGAGCACAGGTTGTGATTGTAAAGGTTATGTCATTGTAGTAATTCAGTCGTCACAACAGCAAACATATAAATGCATTAGGAGCTTTATTATACATGGTGCCCAGGTGGAGCAATGGGCATTTGAATCCACTTTTTCTGTCCACAGGTCACTTTGGTATTGCAGAAGAAGCTACAGAGGCTTGTACAGCCCCCAGCTATAATATAGCAAAAGCGTTTGCCATTGTAATCCCAAGGCCCCAGGCAAATATAGGAACTTTTTTGTCCTTGCATATGCGCCATGCCAGAGAGTGGGTGCATGGGCAAAGAAGCTGTCAGGAGGAAGATAGATTATGTGCCACATATGGGGTGGTACATAGTCAGTGTGCCTCCCAAAGTGTCCCCTGGGAGTGAGAATCAGGGGTCCCATGGATTATCCAGGCCCCCCCCACTTTTCTAAAATTGAGAGTGGGTTTACCACCTCCTGTGAAAGGCAGGCCAGTAGTTTCTTGCCAACGACTAATATTCAGCTTCCAGTGCAGGTGCACATTCTGATACAAATATGGTCAGTGGGGTAAATGAAAGTGTGTAGTTGCGAAGGGCACAGCTGCACACCTGCTTTTTGCACTGTCTAAAGCGCAAACAATTAACTCAAAAGTCTTACGTGTTAATCCATGAACTACAGGCAGCACAGCTTGGATACAGAAAGCTTCAGCCACTGCTCACTGTTTGAGTTGTGCTGTCAACTACAGCACATGCACTGAAGTCCTTAGCGACTTCAGGGTAAAGACCTTAAGTGTTTGGGTCCAGTAAATGTTATTTTAACCACTTGGGGGCATGTTATCAAGAACGGTCGGGAGGGAAGCAGGCAACAGCCGGAGCAGTTTTCATTCTCAATGGCGATGATCTCTCCAGCCCCTCTCAGACCATGAAGCACATTGTTGCTCCATAATTAATACTACGTGATCAAAGTACTGTATGTATTAAATCTTGCCTGCTAGTATTTTGCAGCATTTTTTCCTATCCTTAGGTCACTTTGGAGTGGTACTAAACAGGGCTGGACCCTGTTTGTCCTGAAGAAGAGCACTGGGGTAGCTCGAAACTAGTTGACGTTCACTAGGGACCCCTGACTAATTAAAAACAGACACCCTAGCGACCAACCCCGTTTTTAATATATCGGCTAGGAGCCTGAATAAATTCTTTTTGCCCACTAGCTAGATATTTTTAGTCTCACCCACTCCACCCCCATCACTGCACCACACATAGTCACTCACAAGTAGTGCTCCTACGTAGTGTCGCAAGTCGTAGCACGCCTCAGCCCGTAGCGGGTTGGGATGGCCCCTATGATGAAGCATGTCACCATGGGAAACCATGGTGAGTGAGGGGACTCAAGAAAGGACATTTTTCCTTTACTAACTATTTTTTCTGAATCTTATATTAGTAAATTTAATTTTCTGAAAAACTGGCTAGGTTTCCATAACCGAGATTTCGGTGTTTTGTATTTCTTGATCATTTTTGGAGGGTGGACCTAGCATATCCCTCTTTCTCCCCTTATTTTTCTTGATTTTTTTTTATATGATAAACAAACATAATGTAGGTTCTGAAAGTCCCTGATGCACTAGCCCTCTGGCTCCTTGCCCCTCCTTTCAACGTTTTTGATTGACTCTGTATGTTTCAAGCACAGAAACCTTGTGTTCTGGCTCCACTAACAGTGCTCTACATGCTTTGAAAGAAGTTGCTCACCATCAACTATGTTGTAAATGTACTTCACTCAAAGTGGACATCTTTTCAAGATGGGGAAAGTGTTCTATAATCAAACAACAAGAGAAATTCCATGTTGGTAATATGGGATCTCTGGTATCATCATGAAATCAGAGACACCAAAGGCCCGATTCACAAAGGTAAACTTACACTGTAGTGTACGTTTCCTTTTTTGGTATTCACAAACAAACAATTTAATAGTAATGCTATGACTTTGAGGACTCTGAAGTAGGGACAGAGATCTCCACACATAAAAATAGTGTTCCATGGAAGAGCTAAACATAATACCTCACAAACAGTAGGTGACATTTTTGAGGCTGTTATTCCATCTGTAGTAGTAGCTCCAAATGATTTAAAGATTAGAAATATGTCTACATTAGTCAATAGACTGGTGACCAATGCAGTTGCACGCTCTTAGCCATTAATGCAGAATTAGTAGCCATTAGAGCAAGGGTTTTGCAGAATAGGCTTGCTTTAGACATTTTGCTTTGCAAAATGCTACACATCCAGCAATGTTACACGTATATGCCTGATGGGAGCCAGGAGATCAACAAGAGTGTGAAGAATATCACAAGGTTATCTAAAGACTTAAAGAGTTGTAAGAGAGGTATCTGGGAAGCAATTGGGTAAGTATCCTCTGCTGTAGGTAAATGGCTTAGTGGAACTGGTAGTGGGTGTGAGAAGTTGGCCTGGTATATGCTGTCCACTAATTAAAGTGGGCACCTTGCACCAGTCCAAACAACCCTTATGGCGATTAGGTTAAAGATAACCTTTATAGAAAGCTATCCTAGTGGTAGCTATGGAGAGCAGCCTTCAGGCTAAGTCTTGAAGGAATGTTAAGCAGCTTGTTTTACCAGAATGCAACCTTATTGTATTGGTTAAATGAAAGGGAAACCACACAGTGGTTATAAAAATATGTATTTATTATATATAACACTCTCTAGTATCCTCTACATGAAGGTACGACACAAATCAAGTAATACAGTTGCAAAGAAACAATTGTAATTAGCACAATACACAGTGGGCTCCAGGGGGAGACCAAACCATATACTAAAATAGTGGTATAAGAACCACGACTCGGGACTAGACCTAGTCTAGGAGGTGTAGAATTGCTGGGACCCCAAGGAACCACCCAAGGTGAGTAAGTAGGGACCCCACGGAGGACGGGTGCAGAGTGAGAACACGAGCGCGTGCTCCATACAATTCTATGAGGAAGTCGCGGTTGGAAAATTAAAGATTAAGGACCCTTCCCAGTAGATGTCGAGGAATTCCCTTGGAAATTAAGAGGTTGGAGAGCCAACGCACCCGTGGATACCTTTGTATCAGAGTTACCTATCCCAGAGGAGCCGGGTGCATAGGTACGAAGTGGCGTCGGAAACCCTCGTTGTTTTCTATGGAAGACCTCAAAGAAATGCCACTGCTGGAAATAGGAAGAATGTCCGGTGGAATCCAAACATGGATTCTAGATGAGAAGAACCTAAAAGCAGAGGGGACAGAGTCTGGGTCACTTTGGAGTGACCAGGGGCTTGGTAGACGAATGCCCACCGATGTCGGGTGCTTCAGGTGTGTTGACGGGGATCTTGACTCTTCAGCTGCGAGGACCAGGAGATGTCTAGGATGACCAGGAGCTGGAGGCGAGCTGTCCCACAAAGGATGTCGAGTGCTGAGGGGTTGGTGTCTGGCTGGAGCACCAACAAACCTTGGCAGCGGCAACCCACAAAGATGGTGAAGTTCAGTGTCGATCTGGCCCAGCAAGGACCAGGAGACTCACTACAGCAAGGGGAGTCAGGGCAGGCCTGGAGCAACCAGGGGAGCCCAATTAAAGCAGTGTTGACCCTCAAGTGGAACCACAGGCCGGAGGCACAGGAGTCGCAAGGGGGCCTCAGGCGAGTTCACAGAACAACAGCTAGCAGGGCACAGAGTATGAAGAGGCTAGAGTCCTTTATGGAAAAGGTGTGCTGGGGTTAGGGCTACAACTAGCCCAATGCACAGAATTGTTGCACAACAACAAGCATGTGCTGCTGCAAATGAACACAGTGCACAGAAGTACGAGTTATGCGGTCCCCGCAAGGGATACTGGCCTCAAACTCAGTGAGAAGACAGCTCAACCTTGGAGACCTTCGGAACCCACCTCCTGTGTTGCTCTAGCCTTTAAAGTCCACAGGAGCTCAGGATCAGCAGACTGGTCAGTTGTGTTTCGGTTCCTGGGAATGCAGGGGAGTGACTCCTTCACCCCAAGGGAGATTCTTCTGATGTCTTGGAGGTCCACAGGGTCCTGCACAGAGCCTGTATGGAGCACGGACACAGACGAGGCTTTGGACAGAAAGGGAGACAAAGTCGAGCCCAATGGAGGTCCAGCGAAGTCCAGCGTGTCCAGGCGGTCGAAGCTTAGTGGTTTCATCTTGTAGAATCTTGTCCACATAAAATCTAATGTCCTGTAGCCAGGTAACCCATTTTATACCCACGGGAGAGGGTTGGACAGATTCTAGGGACCCTCCTAGGGGAGGGTCTGGACAGGGGGGAGGCTACTCCCATGTCCTTTGTCCAGTTTCGCACCAGAGCAGGAGAAAATGGCTCCCAGAACTGGTTTGAGCTGGACTATGCACAGGGACACCAAATGTGCCCCTCGTTCAGACTTTCTGGCACTGAGACAGTGCACCCACTCAGCCCCAATACACTAAATCCTGTCTGGGAGGTGGTCACACCTCCCTGTGACAGGATGCCAATTGTGCTGCCTTCCCCTGCTCGAGCTTGGCTCTGCAGCAGGAGGGCAGAATCGTGTCTGTGGCTGGCAGCATCCATTTAGTGCTGTCCGGGTCGAGAAAGCTGGTACCGGTATACTAGGTACCCCCAGAAGCTTGGTTCTGAGGGGAGGAATCATATCTCCCACACCAGTTACTGGTGTGGAGGTATGATTCCAAGGTGTTTGATGCCAAACACGACATATTTTGTTGCAGCCGTTTTCGAGATTGCATTTACCGCAAGGTTATAATGCACCTCTACCTATATGTCTGGCTGTATCACAGACAGCCCGGGAGAATGGTCTCCGAAGGCTGCAGAGGGGCCCTGCTCATGCAGGAGCACCCTCTCACATAAAACCCAGCACCCTGCCTTCAGGATTGGTAAGGCCTGCTATAGGGGTGACTTATAAGTTTTAAGTGTAGTGATATATATAGATATAGTGAACCTATATCTCTCGTAAGTGGTGCAAGCACCAGCTACACAGGTTGCAGTAGCACACCTGTAGTTCCATTTGCATGGCCTCTCATGGGTGGCATAATACATGCTTCAGCCCATGGGAGGCCTCGGGGTACTCTATGCCCTGGGTACGTGTACCATATACTAGGGACTTATAAGGGTGCTCCAGTATCCAATCTGGAGTGTACCAAAGTACATGCATAGCAATTTAAAGGAGAACGCAGATAGGCTGGGGTCCTGAATAGCAGGATCCCAGCCAGACTAGTCAAAACAGTGGGTGCAAAAAGCAAAAAGTAGGGGTAACCATAAGAAGCAGATCCTACTTTCCTACACAACCCCCCAAACGAAAGGAGATGAGACTAACCTTGCCTAGTTGAGTTTTCATGTTCTAAGTGGAAATATCTGGAGAGTCCATCTGCATTGGCATGGTTATTCCCAGGTCTATGTTCCACTGTATAGTCCATCCCCTGTAGGGAAATGGACCACCTCAAAAGTTTGGGGTTTTCACCCTTCATTTGTTTTAGCCACAAGAGGGGCTTGTGGTCAGTCTGAACAATGAAGTGAGTTCCAAATAAGTATGGCCTCAACTTCTTCAGAGCCCAAACCACACTAAAGGCTTCCCTCTCAATAGCTGACCAACGTTTCTCTCTGGGGGTCAACCTTCTGCTTATAAAAGCTACTGGTTTATCCTGACCCTCTGCATTCAATTGTGATAACACAGCCCCTACCCCCAACTCAGATGCATCAGTTTGAACAATGAATTTTTTGGAATAATCAGGACTTTGCAGAATGGGAGCAGTGCACATGGCCTGCTTGAGGTCATCAAATGCCTTCTGACAGCTAACTGTCCACTGAACTTTCTTGTGCATTCTTTTTGATGTTAGATCATTCAAGGGAGTCACTATAGACCCATAGTCCTTGACAAATCTTCTGTAATACCCAGTCAGGCCCAAGAAAGCTCTGACCTGAGTCTGGGTGGTTGGAGCAACCCAGTTCATGATTGTCTAGATTTTGCTCTGCAAGGGTTGAACCTGGCCTCCACCCACAAGGTGGCCCAGGTACACAACCTGACTCTGCCCTATCTGGCACTTAGTAGCCTTGATAGTGAGGCCTGCCTTCTGCAAGGCCTCCATAACATTCTTTAGGTGGACCAGGTGATCCTCCCATGTGGAACTAAAGACAGCTATATCATCCAGATATGCTGCACTATAGTCTTCCAGGCCTGTAAGGACTTTGTTCATCAACCTTTGGAATGTGGCAGGTGCATTCTTCAAGCCAAAAGGCATTACCACAAATTGATAATGCCCACTAGGGGCTGAGAATGCTGTTTTTGGCTTGGCATCCTCAGCTAGTCTGATTTGCCAGTAGCCAGCAGTGAGGTCAAATGTACTTAAAAACTTGGCTGAGGCCAAAGTATCAATAAGTTCATCTGCCCTTGGAATTGGATGAGCATCAGCCCTAGTGACTGCATGGAGTCCCCTGTAGTCAACACAAAACCTCATCTCTCTTTTACCACCCTGGGTGTGAGGTTCAGGTACCAAGACTACTGGACTAGCCCAAGGGCTATCTGAGGGCTCAATGACTTCCAGTTCCAACATCTTTTGTACCTCAGTCCTGATGCAATCCCTGACATGGTCAGGTTGTCTGTAAATTTTGTTCTTTACAGGTAGGTTCTCACCTGTGTCCACTTCATGGGTACACCAGGTGGTCTGACTTAGAGTCAGGGAAAACATGTCCTATACTGATTGAGGACCTTCCTGCAATCAGACTGTTGCGGCTCAGTGAGGCTGCTTGCCAAAGCTACACCATCTACTGAGCCATCATCAGGGTTCTGTGAGAGGAGATCAGGGAGTGGGTCACTCTCTTCCTCCTGTCCATCATCAGTAGCCATGAACAAGCCCATGTCTGCCCTGTCAACATAAGGCTTGAGCCTGTTCACATGGAGCACCCTGTGGGGGCTCCTGGAAGTTCCAAGGTCCACCAAGTAGGTGACCTCTCCCTTCTGCTCAAGAATGTTATGGGGTCCACTCCATCTGTCTTGGAGAGCTGCTGGGGCCACAGGCTCCAACACCCATACCTTCTGCCCTGGCTGATAATCAGTCAAGACAGCCTTTTGGTCATGCCAGGCCTTTTGCAATTCCTGGCTAGCCTCAAGGTTTTTACTGGCCTTCTTCATATACTCAGCGATACCAAAGGGGACGATGGACGGAGTGTTTGAGCAAATCAAACACTCACCCCCAGTCAACTGATCTGGGTTTAATCCATCATCATTCTTTAGCTCACTCCACCACCCCAGTTCAGACATGGCCATATGCAAATCAGTTTGACCCTGTGCCTCATGGGAACAGTCCAGCCCGAACTGCCAAGCCATGTCTTCCCTGGACCGGAAACAAGCATCCTGGGACCGGTTTCTGGCTATTCAGCCGTCATCAGCCAGGCTAGCTTGAATCCAGTGGCAAAGTGAGCAAGGGACCCACGTCTGGGCATACCCTGCCAACTTAGGGCGAACAAAGCGATACCAAAGGGGACGATGGACGGAGTGTTTGAGCAAATCAAACACTCACCCCAGTCAACTGATCTGGGTTTAATCCATCATCATTCTTTAGCTCACTCCACCACCCCAGTTCAGACATGGCCATATGCAAATCAGTTTGACCCTGTGCCTCATGGGAACAGTCCAGCCCGAACTGCCAAGCCATGTCTTCCCTGGACCGGAAACAAGCATCCTGGGACCGGTTTCTGGCTATTCAGCCGTCATCAGCCAGGCTAGCTTGAATCCAGTGGCAAAGTGAGCAAGGGACCCACGTCTGGGCATACCCTGCCAACTTAGGGCAAACAAAGCGATACCAAAGGGGACGATGGACGGAGTGTTTGAGCAAATCAAACACTCACCCCCAGTCAACTGATCTGGGTTTAATCCATCATCATTCTTTAGCTCACTCCACCACCCCAGTTCAGACATGGCCATATGCAAATCAGTTTGACCCTATTCAGCCGTCATCAGCCAGGCTAGCTTGAATCCAGTGGCAAAGTGAGCAAGGGACCCACGTCTGGGCATACCTTCGCTTCTTCATATACTCAGCCATCCTGGAGCGGAGACAAAGTACATAGACCATTATGTCTTGTTTAGGAGGTTTGGGAGGTAACTCCCATCCCTCCTTCACCAAACACAGGGGACCCCTAACAGGGTGCCCAAACAAAAGTCCAAAAGGGCTGTAGCCAACCCCCTTCTGTGGGACCTCTCTGTAGGCAAAGAGAAGGCAGGGCAATAGAACATCCCATTTTCACCTAAGCTTTTCTGGGAGTCCCATTATCATGCCCTTTAGGGTTTTGTTGAACCTTTCAACCAACCCATTGCATTGTGGGTGATAGGGTGTGGTAAATTTGTAATTTACACCACACTCCTTCCACATTGCAGTAATGTAACTAGACATAAAATGTGTATCTCTGTCCGTTAAGACCTCCTTAGGAAAACCCACCCTGGAGAAAATCCCCAGGAGGGCCCTAGCCACCACAGGTGCTGTGGTGGTCCTAAGGGGAATAGCTTCTGGATACCTAGTGGCATGGTCCACCACCACTAAGATGTAAGAATGTCCAGATGCTGCTGGAGGGTTCATGGGACCAATTATGTCAATCCCAACCCTCTCAAAGGGAACCCCCACCACAGGTAGTGGTATCAGGGGGCCTTTGTAGTACCACCTGCCTTACCACTGGCTTGGCAAGTGATACAGGAGCGACAAAACTCCTTTGTGTCCTCTGACATATGAGGCCAGTGAAAGTGAGGGACAAGCCTGTCCCAAGTCTTACTTTGGCCTAAGTGACCTGCTAGGGGAATGTCATGTGCTAGGGTGAGTAGGAAGCCCCTAAACTTCAGAGGTATAACCAACCTCCTGGTGGCACCAGACTTGGGGTCTCTACCCTCTGAATATAGGATTCCCTCATCCCAATAGATCCTGTGGTTCCCACTGACATTCCCTGCAGCCTCAGCAGCAGCTTGCTGTCTGAGGGGTTCAAGAGAGGGGCAGGTTTGCTGCTCCTTACTCAGATCTCCCCTGGAAGGGCCCCCTGTCCTCAAGAACTCAACCTGATCAGGTTCAAGCTCATCTGGGACAGTACCTTCACAAGGCCTGGGATCATCTTCCTCAAAAGACTGATCCTCACTCTGAGCCTGGGGGGAAGACACAGCCTTACCCCTCCTGCTCCTCTTCTTGGAAAGCACCTGGTCCATCTTTTCAGGATCCAGGGCCTGTTCAGTGGTCTTCAGTTTGGCCTGTGACCTAGTCATAGCAAAAACATCTGCAGTGATGCCCAACATTGCTGCATGTGTCCTGAGTTCCACTTCAGCCCAGGCTGAAGTCTCCAAATCATTGCCCAACAAGCATTCCACAGGGAGGTCTGAGCTAACCACAACCTTCTTAGGGCCAGTTTCCCCTCCCCAGCTGAAATTAACAACTGCCAATGAATGGTCTGTCCTGACATTGTTAGCATTGGTCACTTGGTACATTTGACCAAGTATGATCTGGTCAGGGCCCACAAGATCTTTTGTCACCATAGTGACACTTGCTCCTGTGTCCCTGTATGCCATGGCCTCCTTACCATTTATCAAAGGCTGTTGCCTGTATTTGCCCAGGTTACTGGGACTGACAAATAAGGAGGCAATATCCATGCCTCCATCACAGACTAGAACAGCCTGAGCTGGAGTTTTGACTAGGCCAGAACCCACCTCAAAGCCCAAGGTTAACCCTACTATTACCTTGTTCCCTGTACCACCACTTCAAACTGTACTAGGGGGAGCAGTTGCCTTAGGGGCAGTGGTGGTTGGAGTTGAATCCTTGGCCTTTGGACAATTGGCATCTCTTGTCAAATGGGTTTTTTCCTTACATATGTAACACCAAGGTTTCCTTTTGCCTTTTCCCTTGTTGGATTGTGACTCCCCCCCAGATGCAGGTTTTTGGGGCCCTGATGAAGACTTTTGATCTTTATTTTTGTCCCCACCCTTATCTGAGGTTTTAGAATCTGTTTTCTTCTGGTCACCGCCATTGGTCTGAGTTTTCTGCTTCACCCTGGTTCTGACCCACTTATCTGCCTTCTTTCCCAGTACTTGGGGAGAAGCCAGATCAGAGTCAACCAGGTAGTGATGCAACAACTGATTTTGGCAATTATTAAGGATCTGCTCCCTAATAATCAAGTTATACAATCCCTTAAAATAATTTACCTTGCTGCCAAGCAACCAGCCTTCCAGAGCCTTAATGGCACAATCAACAAAGTCTACCCAGTCCTGAGTTTATGTCTTCTGGGTGTATCTGAACTTAATCCTGTACTGTTCAGTGGTTAAGCCAAACCCTTCAATGACAGCACTCTTCGAGACTGAGTAATTGTCAGCATCCTCTTCTCTTACAGTGAGGAGCTTATCTCTACCTTTGTCAGCAAAGTAGAGCCACAAGATAGCTGCCCGCTGCTCTTGAGGGACCCTCTGTACTTTACAGGCCCTCTCTAAAGCAGTTATCCATTTCTGGATGTCATCCCCTACATGGAAGGGAGGGACAATCTTGCTGAGATTCCTATGATCAAAGGTGTGTCCCTACCTCTAGGGACACTATAGCTGCCACCATGGGACTCTAGTCCCAACTTTTTTCTAGCTCTTTGGACTTCTAGGGACTCTTTATCCAGGGCCAATTGCTCTTGCCTGAGCCTACGCCTAGCTTTCTCAAGCTCAAGAAATTGGTACTCCCTGTCATAAGAGTTGCCCCTCTTGCTAGATACAGAGGTCCCTATAGAATGTCTAGAGTGTGTTGAATCAGCAGAGGGAGATCTAGATCTCCTTGGTAGACTCTGCACTCTCCCTGGGGGAATGAATTGAGGGTCTTCATGACCCTCTCCATCTTCCTCCTGGAGATCTGAGTTATTCAGGGGTGGATCATTTTGATCCTCATGTGCAGGGTTTGAGTTTAGGTCATAGAAGGTTTCCCCTCCTAACCTGTCTTCATCCCCTGTCCCACCCACTCTGTCCTGCTCATCTGACCCTGGAGTCTTCCTAAGGTCGTCTAACAGTAACACCTCAATGAGACGTTGAGTGTTGGCATTTCTCCCTGTCTTCAGCTTCCTAGATACACACATGGCTTTCAATTCTGTGAATGTGAAGTCATCATATCTACTTGGCAGAGGGCCACCAGTGGCACCTCCTTTAGACGACATACTAAGTGTGGTGTGGTGTATGCACCTACCTAACCTAGTGGGAACTAAACTCTCTTAGGTTGGAGAAAGGGTGTGCTAGACCCTTGACTACCCAACCCCAAGTTCAGTAGAACTTACTTATCTAAGCTAGTATTATATGTGCCTAGAGACTAGTGGTTTTTCAGTTAATCAATACAAAGATTTATCTGGTAAAACAATTCAGACTTGAATCCCAACCGCTGCACACCAATGTGAGAAGTTGGCCTGGTATATGCTTTCCACTAATTAAAGTGGGCACCTTGCACCAGTCCAAACAACCCTTATGGTGATTAGGTTAAAGATAACCTTTATAGAAAGCTATCATAGTGATAGCTATGGAGAGCAGCCTTCAGGCTAAGTCTTGAAGGAATGTTAAGCAGCTTGTTTTACCAGAATGCAACCTTATTGTATTGGTTAAATGAAAGGGAAACCACACAGTGGTTATAAAAATATGTATTTATTATATATAACACTCTCTAGTATCCTCTACATGAGGGTATGACACAAATCAAGTAATACAGTTGCAAAGAAACAATCGTGAATAGCACAATACACAGTGGGCTCCAGGGGGAGACCAAACCATATACTAAAATAGTGGTATAAGAACCACGACTCGGGACTAGATCTAGTCTAGGAGGTGTAGAATTGCTGGGACCCCAAGGAACCACCCAAGGTGAGTAAGTAGTGACCCCATGGAGGATGGGTGCAGAGTGAGAACACTACTGCGTGCTCCGTACAATTCTATGAGGAAGTCGCGGTTGGAAAATTAAAGATTAAGGACCCTTCCCAGTGGATGTTGAGGAATTCCCTTGGAAATTAAGAGGTTGGAGAGCCACCCCACCCGTGGATACCTTTGTATCAGAGTTACCTATCCCAGAGGAGCTGGGTGCATAGGTACGAAGTGGCGTCGGAAACCCTCGTCGCTTTCTATGGAAGACCTCAAAGAAATGCCACTGCTGGAAGTAGGAAGAATGTCCGGTGGAATCCAAACATGGATTCTAGATGAGAAGAACCTGAAAGCAGAGGGGACAGAGTATGGGTCACTTTGGAGTGACCAGGGGCTTGGTAGACGAATGCCCACCGATGTTGGATGCTTCAGGTGCGTTGATAGGGATCTTGACTCTTCAGCTGTGAGGACCAGGAGACATCTAGGATGACCAGGAGCCGGAAGCTAGCTGTCCCACAAAGGATGTCGAGTGCTGAGGGGTCGGTGTCCGGCTGGAGCACCAACAAGCCTTGGCAGCGGCAACCCACGAAGATGGTCAAGTTCAGTGTTGATCTGGCCCAGCAGACTCACCACAGCAAGGGGAGTCAGGGCAGGCCTGGAGCAACCAGGGGAGCCCAATTAAAGCAGTGTTAACCCTCAAGTGGACCCACAGGCCGGAGGCACAGGAGTCGCGAGGCCAGAGTCCTTTGTGGAAAAGGTGCACTGGGTTCAGGGCTACAATTAGCCCAATGCACGGAATTGTTGCACAACAACAAGCATGTGCAGCTGCAAATGAACGCGGTGCACAGAGGTACAGGTTATGCAATCCCCACAAGGGATACTGGCCTCAAACACAGTGAGAGGGCAGCTTGACCTCGAAGACCTTCAGAACCCACCTCCTGTGTTGCTGGAGCCTTCAGAGTCTGCATGAGCTCAGGATCAGCAGACCGGTCAGTTGCATTACGGTGCCTGCGAATGCAGGGGAGTGACTCCTTCATCCCAAGGGAGATTCTTCTGATGTCTTGGAGGTCCACAGGGTCCTGCACGGAGCCTGTATGGAGCACAGACACAGACAGGGCTTTGGACGGAAAGGGAGACGAAGTCCTGCCCAATGGAGGTCCAGCAAAGTCCAGCATGTCCAGACGGTCGAAGCTTAGTGGTTTCTTCTTGTAGAATCTTGTCCAGGTAAAATCTAATGTCCTGTAGCCAGGTACCCCATTTTATACCCACGGGAGAGGGTTGGACAGATTCTAGGGACCCTCCTAGGGGAGAGTCTGGACAGGGGGTGGCTACTCCCATGTCCTTTGTCCAGTTTCGCGCCAGAGCAGGAGCAAATGGCTCCCAGAACTGGTTTGAGCTGGACTATGCACAGGGACACCAAATGTGCCCCTCATGCAGACTTTCTGGCACTGAGACAGTGCACCCACCCAGCCCCAATACACTAAATCCTGTCTGGGAGGTGGTCACACCTCCCTGTGACAGGATGCCTATTGTGCTGCCTTCCCCTGCTCGAGCTTGGCTCAGCAGCAGGAGGTCAGAATCGTGTCTGTGGCTGGCAGCATCTATTTTGTGCTGTCCAGGTTGAGAAAGCTGGTACCGGTATACTAGGTACCCCAGAAGCTTGGTTCTGAGGGGAGGAATCATATCTCCCACACCAGTTACTAGAGTGGAGGTATGATTCCAAGGTGTTTGATACCAAACACGACATATTTTGTTGCAGCCGTTTTCAAAATAGCATTTACTGCGAGGTTATAATGCACCTCTACCTATATGTCTGGCTGTATCACAGACAGCCCGGGAGAATGGTCTCCGAAGGCTGCAGAGGGGCCCTGCTCATGCAGGAGCACCCTCTCATAAGTTTTAAGTGTAGTGATATATATAGATATAGTGAACCTATATCTCTCGTAAGTGGTGCAAGCACCAGCTTACACAGGTTGCAGTAGCACACCTGTAGTTCCATTTTGCATGGCCTCTCATGGGTGGCATAATACATGCTTCAGCCCATGGGAGGCCTCTGGGGTACCTATGCCCTGGGTACGTGTGTACCATATACTAGGGACTTATAAGGGTGCCCCAGTATCCAATCTGGAGTGTACCAAAGTACATGCATAGCAATTTAAAGGAGAAAGCAGATAGGCTGGGGTCCTGAATAGCAGGATCCCAGCCAGACTAGTCAAAACAGTGGGTGCAAAAAGCAAAAAGTGGGGGTAACCATAAGAAGCAGATCCTACTTTCCTACAGTGGGCTTCTAAGCACTGTATTTAGACCAGTAGTGATTATTGCACTTTGTGTGATTTGTCTGTTCTTGATGGTAAAAGGATTCAAACTGATGAAGGGAACGAAGCATTTAGAACAGAAAGGAGGAGAGAGATCAACAAGGAGCAAGGGAAGAAAAGAAAACAAGAAGAAATAGAATTGGAGTAGAGACTGTGCTGTGTTTGTGATGAATTAAAGGAACAAGAGGAGTCTAGACGTAAGCAGCAGAAGTCAACAAATGGTATCTGAAATTGTCATGAGGGAAAATTGTGAATGATTTATGTGATGACTTTGTGAGTCATCTGAGAGGGTAATTTGGTGGTGCAGTGTCACTATTTTTAATTTTCTTTTAATGCCATGCTAATGCATACCAGGTATAATCATTGCTTACATTTATTCATGTGCAATTTTATATTTAGATTGATCATAGACTGTGCCTTTTACATTAACATTTAACCATAGTTACAGGGTGTTCATGTTAAGTTGGACATAGACCCTATAGGACCCGATTTGAAAGGCTCCATATTAAATTAAATGTTGTGCTTGTGCTTCCTTTTATAACAGTTTTCTCAATCAATCAATCAATCAAAAAACTTTATTTCGATCTCTGTGGATCATAAAAGTACACCATAAAACAAGACAATTACAAACACAATACAAATGAGACATTTCAATATAAATAAACAGTCACAGCCTATTTACAATCACAGCAAGACAGTTCAGTCAAAGTGCATTGGTGTTTGTGCAAAAGGGAAAAAGTTCCATATAGTAGCAGCATAATTGTAAGAATTACATCATTATTTACAGTTAAAAACTTCATAGGTTTGCCTAAGAGAAACGGTTATATATGCTAAAACTACATTTGTAAAAGTATTAAAAATTTAAAAATCTGTGTGCTACGTCATAAAAACTACACCCTTAAAACTTTCAGAGGAATACTTAGTACGCCTGATCCATGCAGCCATTAAAAACTTTGCTATACAAATACAATCATACGCATTGTGTTTGTCTTCATTATTCTATATGCCTCCTTGTGTCGCCTTACTCCCAGATTTCTACAGAGGGGGGCAATCCATTTAAGTCGGGATCGGGAGTATAGGGGGCAGAAGAATAGAACATGTTCAGGTGACTCAGTGATCCCTTGACAGCAGGGGCAACATTCTTCAACACTCTCCACTACTTTACTCCAATTTCTTCTGAAGTGATTAAGGGGTAGACAACCATACCTAAACTGTAGGTACAGTTTCCTCGCTAGAGGAGGTTCAATTTCATCCAATGTGGGCTCAAATAGCACAGTCTGTTTAAAATTCATAAAATCAATCAAAAGTGATCCCCTGCAATTCATTATCAGGTCAGTTTCGATAAAACCCCAATACACAGCTTTAAGACTAGATTTATTTGTCTGACTCAAGGTTTCTGGGTCACTCCAATGGGTCACTCCAATGGGCAGCCAGTCCTAACTTATCCAACAAATTCTTGACTGTGAGCATCCAGGGGATCCTGTCCACACAGGATACTGTCATTAACTCCCGAAGCCCCACCCCAACAGTTTTCTCATTTCAGTAGCCAAGTTTCAACCCCATACTCATTAAAATGGCATTGTTATTGTTAAGTTCTGTGTGAAGGTCATCTAAAGTATCTTATTAATGATTGGGACAGTAAATCTCGGGACCTGTGCGTGAGAATAGCAGGTAGAGAAGAAATCCTCCCTTGGATGATATCTGTGAAGACCATGTAATTGAAATCTCCTATTGTATGAGTCATGAGAAGAGTGGTGATACCAAGTGCTTTGAAAATGCTTAGTTTTCATTGGATCCTTCTCTGTGGGAGCTGTGCAGAGTATCCTTTTGCTGAATTTCATGTTTTTCATCAGTTAGACTTGTTTCTGTTCACCCTTGGAGGCGGACGTCCCTTTCCTACTCTTGAGAACCAATGCTGCTTTTATTTCAGCTCATAGTTAATATTTGCGCAACTACACTTAGGGCCAGATGTTCGACCCGCCAATTTGCGAGTCGCAAATTGGTGTGCACAACAGTGTCTGAGACACTGTTTGCGATTCCCAATGGGGTCGCAAATTGCGAGGCTCATGAATATTCATGAGCCACTCGCAATTTGCGACCCCATTGGGAATGGCGTGCACTCCCAGGTATCGTGGCCTGCTGGGCTCAGCAGACCTCCATGTCTGGGACTGCTTTTAAATAAAGCAGTTTTTAAAAAAAATGCAGCCCGTTTTCCTTAAAGGAAAACGGGATGCATTTAAAAAAAAAAAAATGAAACGTTTTCGTTTCATTTTTAGTAGAGCAGGCAGTGGTCCCTGGGACCACTGCCTGCCCTTAAAAATATTTTGTGGGACAGTCACAAAGGGGAAGGGGTTCCCTGGGGACCCCTTCCCATTTGCGACTCCATTACCACCCTCTTGAAGAGGGTGGTAATTTGCGAGTGTTTTGCAACTGCAATTGCAGTTGCGAAACATTCATACACGGCTTTGCGGTCGCTATTAGGAAGGGAACGCCCCTTCCAAATAGCGACTCACAATTCCTAAAAAGCGAGTCGCAAATAAATTGTGACTCGCTATTTAGGAATTGTACATGGCCCTGTGTACTTTTGCATGCGCAAACGTATCGCAGACCCGTTTCCGCATGCAATTTAAGGTCGTACGTCTGGGCCCTAATATTTTCTTGATCTGAACCTTTATGTGGTTCTGCTTTAGAGGCTATATTTGCTGACACTTGCTGCTTATGATGTTCCCCCGACTTTACCCGAAAATTGAGTTTCCCATCAGGAGAACACAATCTTTAGTAATTTGTCTACACCGTCCTTCAATAACTTGGATTCATATTTACTGTTTGACCTGTTTGGATTATATTTCTTTGTTCTGTAACCAGGTGATTAATTATTAAACTGATTGATTTTAGTTTCTAACTTTACTAGTTTATTGATAAAACCTTCATGGTTTGCAAATCTACTACTCTTTGTCATGACTGTGGTGCAAAATGTGCTTCACTGTCATTGATATGTCATTAAATTGTTGATATTAAGCCTCAATTCGAGACAAAGATCCATCCTTAGAGGGTAGCTGAAGCTTGAGGATTTCCATCACATTTCACACGCAAACACCGTCCTTTGCCTTGATCATGCTTCATTATGTATACAGTAGAGGCGCAGACATGTAGAGGCTAGCAAATCTAGGGTGATGTCATAAAAGCAGAGGCACAGTCAGTTCAATAGCAAGTGCAGACCTTAGCAGAAGACAGTGCTAGCTAGGCACAACCATTGCAGCTTTAGCCACACCCCTGCATCAGCTACCAGGGTGTATGTAAGTTCCCCATCTGCTCAGCACTCAGTTTCCTTTCATATTTATTGACTCCTGCACGCAAAAGCAACATTGTTGAAAGCTAGAGTAAAGTAAGGAAGTCAGGTTTGATGACGATTTTTTAGACCCCATCTGCCTTTGCTTGACTCCGAAAATTTTAGACAATATGTGCTTGCATTGCACAATCTTTAATCACTATAAGATGGCCACCATTGTTGTTGAAATGTCCATATCACCTAAGATAAAGTGATCGGAGCCCAAAATAGTCACCAAATGAAAATAAAGTTTGAGGCCCTTTCAAAAACAGTCAGAAGTTTGGTTCCAGTGTGGTGCCAGAATTACGTGGTCAGAATATCGTCTCATGTAAATGTCTTTTCCTAAGTATTGTCTTCAACATATCTCACTCTTGGCGGTAAAAATATAAAATCATCATCCAATGAGGAGATAAATCTTTATGTCAAATGGCATTTCTGATCATGATAGTCTGATATGCAACCCATTTCATTTTTTGTTGATTTTCTCAGGCTCACTTTGCGCCCGGTTCCAATTTACTGCCAATACCTCATGAGTAGAACCGTATCAAGCATTGTTGCACCTGGTGCAAAGGCAAAAGGTCCCAATGCCCTGAGGAGCCCATTGAACCTTGACAATGCCATATTTTACTACCTGGACAGCAAGGGGGCCATTTTCCTTGCCTGCAACAGGGCCCATGGCATCCTTGCTACGCCACTGCTCATGGGTGCTGCCACTGAGGACTGGAAACTGTGGCCATCCTTAGGAGATGTTGCCTGCCTTGCCTCCTCAGAATGACCAGGGCTCTAGTAAAGTCTTGCCACCTTCAGGGTCAGAATACTATGCTCATCAATTATGCTGTAGGCCAAGCTGGAAGCATTTATTTAAGCCTTCCACATGTTGGTAGCACAGCCTGTCAAGTTCAGCATGTGCACTCACATTCTTTGTTTTCTTCACCTTGGGTTGCAACAAGACAAGCCACCACTCTTTTTTAGCATAGACCAAACACATATAGAAACCCTTTGTATCCTCTTGCACGAAACTCACTACTTTATCTATAGCCACCAAAGTGTAGCTGTGCTGTGAGTCAAGATCTCCCATACTCTATCACAACCTGTAGCATGTTAGATATAGTGACTGAGGGCCTGATTTAGAGTTTGACGGACTGATTATTCCTTTCCACGTTACTCTCGCTGTTATTCTCGCTGTTACTCTCGCTGTCTCAGTGGCTATCACCCTGAGCACACTTGACTTTCCGTGCTCATTTCAAACTTCACTTCTCCCCAGATTCTGACATTGGATGCGACCCCTTCCGAGTCCCGATCGGCTGCCAAATTTCACATATAGTGTAATTATACTTTCATAAACAGCGTTGCTAGCAGAAGCTCTCTGATTGTTTGAAATGTTTTTATTTCATTTTCAGTGCGCCGCATGATCACTTGTGCCAAACGCTCTCGCCAGGCACTACCACTACTGTGGACACCATCCACACAGTGCGCCACGTGACCACCGACCACGGTGGCCCCTACCTGCTCACTAGTAGTTAAAGGGTGATGACCTGCGACAAACCATGTTTTGCTCACCACCCTGAGCAATATAACCACCTGGATCTCACCTGAAGCTCCTCAGCTTCATAGCATCGATAAGACAGGGGCGATCATCATAGGCTGCTTGTCACCTTCCGCATGCAGCATGCCCCACCTCATCTAGATAATGCGTACAATCACAGGGTCGGACATCGTGCTAGACCATAGCACCGACGTAAGATTACATTTTATGTTGCTTAACAATAATGTATATATATGTTTTGTGTTGTCTTCTTTTCTCCCACAGGTCTTTTTCAGTGTCCGTAAGTACGTTGACACTCAGTCCACACACCTTAGCGTGTGTGTAGGTACTTTCTTGTTTTTTCACGTGGCACTACTCACTTTGCCACTCACTTTTTCACCACCCGGTCCTGAAGAAAGCCCCTTATAATCCCTAATGCGGGCTGAAACATGTAGACCATTCACATAGTCAACTAGGGATAATAACCTCCCATTTCAGTTGCACTACACTTATTTTAACCATATCCTGAGCCGCCACTAATAAAGTTTACAGGCAAGGATTCTCAGAGGTATTTTTAACAAATTTCACATCACATCACACACTCACACCAAACCAGCTCCGCTGTAATCAGGCGTCGTAGCACAACCGGGCGGCACTCGGCCACAGGGTTGGGACCCCAATGATGAAGCATAACACCAACTAGGTTGGTGTGTGAGGGGTCTTTTAAACAAACCTAGTGGGTCCATGTACTAACCAGACTAGTGATTGTACCACATCCACACAGAGGGTTCGTCCTTCTTTGTTTAGCTTATCATCATACCGGGGTTACGGACGCACCCCATATTTCCCTTGCTCTCCCATTGTTTTCTTATATCACCAGTCATTACCACCACCATTGCATTTACTTCATCGCCACCTGTGTCCTGTAACACCAGCTTACTTTATCGGTTTGTCCCTACATTTGTATGAAATATGTATCCTAACTTTTCACACTTAACAACATTGCAACACATCCTGTATGTCTAAATTAAAGCATTGAAATCGGTTTTGCCAAGGCTTGTTTACTGGATTTAGATGACTGTGGTGCAGTGAAAAAGAAAACATTGCATTTTTCAAAAGCAAGCAGCGTGAGTAGAAGTGAATTAGGCAGCTCACTCAAAATCTTAGAAGACCGAAATGGTTAGCATGGTATGAGCGTGATATTTTATTTTATCTTAAATATATTTACAACTATTTCTTTAGCCGTAGGCATACGACGACTGATCCTGTTTGTAATTTGATGAACTATCACTGAAGCAGACTGCCTCCACTTTAGTCAATATTTTCTTCAAGTTATAGTTCGCTTCTGGTAATATAGCTAAATATGTGGGTAGCAGGGCCTTGAGGCAATGTAAATGTGCTCATTTACTTGCTGTAGTGCTAAACCTTCAGTCTGCCAATGTTTGTCAAGGACACATGATTTTCTTCCCTGAATTGTTTTGTAGTTTGGTGATGATCAAGACAGCATTTTAAATAAATGACAGCCAGAACAGCACTCAGAGGAGTCTAAGAACCAATTTCATCCAGGTACGGACTTGAAACAGAAACCAGCACTGGCAGATTGTTGCTAGACCGGCCTTAGGTGTGGAGGGGGGCGGGGGGTGAGAGGGGGAAGGGGGCAAGAAGCACCGCTCCTTCTTTTGTTACGGGGGGCCGATATTGCAGCACTGCTCCAAAACTGGCCCTCTGTGACAAAACCAGCCCCCACCTGGGAAATGCTGGGTGCCCGCTACGGCCAGTATGGACGTGATTGCATCAAACGGTAATGGGGACAGCAGGGCGGGAACGGAATGTGAGTCTTACCAAGCAATGTGGAAGCCACTGGAGTGGAGCATTTCTGTCAGCAGGAGCATTTCTTGTGGCGCAGCACTCAGATCAGTGGGTAGTGCTACAATCTGATTGCATAGTCAAGCCTCAGCAACACACATTGAGCCTAATGCCGATCTCATGTGTTCCTCAAAGCTAACCCAATAGCTGTACCATCCCACACTGAACGTTTTAGCTCCATGCCACTAAGTGGCAATGCTTGAGAGGGGTATTTGCATTCATGTGCATTGGCTCACTTTCAATAGAAGCTCAGTTGAGGCAGCAGGCAAGGGCTCTGCAGAACCAAAGAGGGAAACAAAATGTGTTGGGTGGAACCGGTGCTTAATTGGTAAAAGAATAAGTGCTGCTGCGCACGGGTTTGCTCATAACCCTGCAGCCATCACTTCTCAATGGTGGGGTGCCAAATGCCAAGGCTGTGTAGTCTTGATTCCACCTCATGCGTCTTTTATCCGCCACCAGGCACTCCCTGCCCCTTTAGCTCACTCTTTCAGATTCATTTTAATCCTTGCTTTTTCTTTGTCACTGTTTTTCCGCCTTTCTCTTCCTTTTTCCTTCTCACTTTTGTGTTTTTCTCTCTTTTGCTCTGGGTCAAATTCTGAGGAGGAAAAATAAGTGCCGGTCACCAGAAATAAGTACCGTTGTGCCACACCTACAACAACCATCTCAAATTAAGCACTGGTTGGAACGGTTAAATTAACTTTCAGAGCCATACTATTCACAGCATATTTTATCTGGGTATCACCTTGTTCTTGCCTCAATTATCAGCTTCGTGCTTGCTGTCAATAAAGCTGCCTGAGTACTGACTCAGCACTATCTTCCATTCTAAGTGTAAGACCAGGATCCAAACCTCCCTGTCATTCTGCACACATCCAGGTTTCCTTTGGATGCTGACAGCTGTATCTCGTGGACTTGTAGTTTATGCTACAGAGACTTAGGTTGAACTATGACAGGACCTTTTTATAATACCCGAGCAGACAGAAAGCAGGGAATTTTAGCATGGAAACAATTTTTGTGCCTGCATCGAAAATACTTGTCACTGGCCATCTGGTCTCAGGAGGTTGGCAAAGTATCTGTAGAGGGAATCCCTGGCCTAGGTCATGGGCATGCTTTCTTAAATTATCCTCTATAAAGTGCAATAAGAGACAAGGGATACTTCACAGCTAGCCATAGAAAATGCTGACTTTGTCTGTGAATCTCTTTCCCTCAGTAGCTAAAGGCCACTCCTTCAGACTGCTGCCCCTGCCACTCAGTCCTCACCAAGGTGTGTTACTACCACTGAGCTGCGAATCCTCCTCTTTCTAACATACCTGAACATACACACGCAGCGGGCGCACTGAAGGTGTGCCAAAGACAAGCACATCTGCGCCCATCTGTGTCTGGACTGCGCCGTGTGGCAGAACCCCTGGCAGTTTTGCAAGGGAAAAGGCCCCTGTCTTAACTTATTCCAGAGAGCAGCTGTTAAGTTGGCGAAACCACAGTAATTTATCAGTCTGCCTTTCCCCTATTGATTTTAGCGAGCTCTACTATAATATTATCAGTAGCAGTCCTTTATGTAACATTCTTGGCACCTACTTCCAGTACAGCTAGTGACTCTCTCAATAATCCTATGCTCCCTCCTCCTAGGGAAAGAGCTGCTCCTACAATGACCAATTATTTGGGATTTCACATTAATGCTAGGTCTCTTATCAAAAATAAAGTAGAGTTTACGGAATTCATCATGACCCATTAACCTGAATGGGTCTTTTTGATAGAGACCTGGGCCAAGGAGTCATCTGGTCCTGAGCTGGTAGATGCATCCCCCAGGATATGCAATTACTAAACCTGACAGGATAGGCAGAGTAGGGCAAGGGCTGGCAGTCATACACAAAACCAAGTATACGTGCCTTATGGAACCTTTTCACACTTCATCCCCCTGTAAAACACTATACTTATCTATAAAAAGAATGCCTACCAACTCATTTGCAGGGATTTTGTTTACAGACCTCCTGGATCTAGGCCTTCTTTTATTCCATAGTTTGCAAACCTAATAAAACCCTACTTGGGTAAAAACAATATCACACTCCTGCGGGACTTTAAATGCCATTTGAAAAATAATATGTGCGAGTACTCCTGGGCCTTTGGAGACATGATGATATGGGGATTTTCACAATTATTAATGTTACATACACATGAAGCGGGCCATATTTTGGATGACATTTTCTCTAATGACCTTTGTTTTAAGGTCTCTGAGCCCCCACCCCTCATTTGGTCCGATCATTATGCTGTCCCCTTCTCTCTCTCTCTTCTGGCCTATTACACAGGAGATTGTTAACGGCGGATCTAACTTAGGGGCAGATTACGACTTTGGCACAGTTGCACCAGCTATCCTCTGGCACAGCTGCGCCATAGCTGTGCAAGGAGCGCTGACCTGATTACAAGTTCAACTCGTGTAGGCGGACAATCCTATTGCCTTTCCCATGGCGGTGCCCTGAAAAAGGGCACTGCAATGGGAACGGCAAAAATGTTCCAGCACGGCATGGACTGTGAAGTCCATGCCATGCTGGAACTGGGAGTGCAAGCAGACAGGGGGGCACATGTTGTACCCCCCTGAATGCATCCCCATGGTGGGGGGCATACGGGGCCCTGAAGGGCTCCCCTTTTTCCCCCACCCAGTCTTTTCATGGCTGGCTCACAGCCATGAAAAGGCTGACAGTGGAGGAACTCGTAATATGTTTGGTGGGACTGCACCAGCCCCGCTCAGCATATTACATTGCCCCTCAGCCACTCCAGCGCAAGGGAACAGCGGTTGCCTGGTGCAGGCAGTGGTCCACCGCTGGTTCGATGGTGAGAGTCGTAATACTGCAGAAAGTGGACTGCCACTGCTGCGCCACCATGAGTGTGGCGGTTGGAAGACAGCCCCACTCGTAATCAGGCCCGGAATTTCCAAAAGAAACTTGAAAGGGCTTAGTAAATAATTCTTAACTTATGTTTTAAACTGCAATTGGACAGATTATGAGGACACAGAATTAGCGGCCATAGAGTTCTCTTCTTTGCCTATTTCAGTCATGAATATTGTGGGACCCATGAAGGAAACCTACCTTCATAGGAAGACGCTACCTCCCTGTGGTTTTCAGAGAGACATAGACTGCTGAGACAGGCCTGTCATCGTCAAGAACAAGCCTGGTGGAAATGCTATGATCCTCATGAAAAAGCCAGAAATATGGCTATTCTGGCAGAATATAAAGTCACTAACAAGGAAGGGAAATCTCTCTATTGTTTCAACAAGTTGGCAACAGCTAAATCATCTAGAGATCTCTTTAAGTTAGTTAATCTGCTCCCTCAGTGCATTCCAGCACAGACAGAGGCTAGGATTTTAGGAATCAAATGGTGAATTTCTTTCACACTAAAATTCCTAATATTTATAGAGAACTTGCTTGCCTTAACTCCTAATCCCTTATTCCCCTTCAATTGGACATTCATGCTGAGTTAAGGCCATCAGCGACTATGAGCCCCAGAGAGAGTCTAACAGCTCTCTTTTCCTGTTATACTCCTCTCATACATGAACTGACAGAGTTTTATCTTCTCTGCATGAAATCAGGCTCTCCTTTGAGCCTTGTTCTCTCAAAATTCTGCAGTTAGGAGTTAATATTATTTTTCCACATTTTACAGTAACTGAATAAAGCTATTACTTCTGGCTGCTACCCTCAACTTTGCAGAAAGGCTGCCGTTGAGCCTCTACTTAAAAAACCTAATCTGGACCCCTCTGATTTAAAAAAAACTATGGGTCTATCTCCCTCCTGCCTATATCCACAACATTTTGGAAAACACATTTGAACGCCCACCTGATGACTCATTTGGAACAACATCAATTGCTGGATGCCTCCCAGTGTGGGAGTATAGAAGTAACAATGGGACCGAGACCACATTGGTATCAGCAGTCAATAACATTAGATGCATGGTGGATGCAGGGCAGGCTGCGGTGTTGATCCTTTTGGATCTGTCCACAGCCTTTGAGACCATCTCTACAACCCTGCATGTTGGTCAGCTGCAAGAACTGGGGGGCACAGACTCAGCACTGAAGCTCTTAGCATAATTTCTGAGTGAATGGTCGCAGACGGTAACTATGGATCAGTTCTGTTCGGAGTCCATCACTCTGCCATGTGGGGTTCCTCAGGGCTCTTCCCTGAGCCCTACATTTTTTAACTTATATTTCCCCAGTGACAAAACGTATAAGGTCCATTGGGCTTCAGGTTCTGACCTACACTGATGACACAAAAATAATTGTGTCTATCACTAAGGACAAAGAGGCAATTGCCACCAACTTTAAAAACAGCATGCAGGCAGTAGCCATCTGGATGGGAAAAAACGACCTCAGACTTTATGAAGTGAAGACGGAGGTCTTGAACTTTGCCAGTCAACCATCCATATGGACCCATCTCTGGTGGCCAAATATGCTGGGTACATTACCCACCCCAACAGATTCCACAAAGAACCTTGGAGTACTGGCTGACAAAGACCTATCATTTGACCTTCAGTTTAATCGGACAGATTCAACCTGTTTTTGGATGATCAGGACTCTTAGGAAAGTGTTACCAAACATTTCCCTCCATGCACGTAAGCAAGTGGTTTTAGCTCTGATCTCATCCAAGTTAGACTACTGCAATGCACTCTACCTAGATATCGACAAGGCTTTAATTGCCAAACTGCTGTTGGTCCAAATGTGGGGGCAAGTTTGATTCTCGATGTTGCTAAATCTCAATCAGTTTCAGCAGGGATTCTGAAGCTCCATTGGCTTCCTGTAAACAAACGTATTACTTTCACAGCTTTATGCATCGTTCTCAAGGCACTTCATGACATCAGGCTTGGAGGAATTAAAGACATGTTTCAATGGTATATTCCCTCATGACATCTTCGATCTTCAAGCCAAAATATTTTAATTGTTCCTAAATACAAAAGGCAAAGTGGGGAGGCAGAGCCTTTTCAGTGGTCACGTCCAAGCTAAGGAACTCCTTTCCTCGTTCCATCTCCAGTTTTGAGGCTCACAACCCCTTCTGTAAGGCCTTAAAAACCTGGCATTTTATTCTGTAACACGTGCTTTCTGGGTTCGAGATCATGGAATTTCTATTTCTGTCTCCTTTTCCTTCTTTAGGACTAACTGCTATCAGCACCTTGATGCCTATGGGCATTTGTATTGCACTTCTTCATTTCATTTCTGTGCAGAGATTTGCTGCTTGCATGGCTATCTTATGTGAAGATGACCAGTACCTGACCACATTGTGTCTCTCTTCGAACAACATGTGTTCAATTATTTTGGGGGAAACAAGAAGCAGGGAGTGATGGGACTGCAGGGAAAATGTATCTGTCACTGTGGTAAATGTGGAAATGCTACTGGATGCTTCTGCTGTCCTCTTAGTAATGACTCCAACAAAATTGTCTAATCTGACTGCGCTCCTTCCCCTGCCCCCAAAGGACTTTCATTGATTATTTTGCCAATCACCTGATGACAACATTGATATAAATACAATCTCTATATGTTAGGATTAGTGTGCCGTGATTACACCAATATCTAACTATAATGGCAAGAAAATCCCAATATGCCAAAAGAAGAACCTCGGGTAAGCAGATATATGCAAATAAACAGAGGTTCACTAAGTAGAAACTTGTCCAGCAATTCAATTTTAGAAAGAACTGATGGAATGATGATGGAAGAAAAGAAGTCCCTTGCAGTTCTAATAGATGGTCAACATTGTAGGTAGAATATTTCATAGACAGCAACAGCTTTTCAATCGCCTATGCTGCTATATGGTCGAAAATTATTACACAGTGTGATAGTGCAAAAAATGGATAGAGTATATATACAATAAGTATACAATTGACCACCCGCGGTCGGTACAGGTAACAGCGGTGGGGCGGTGGGGCCATGTAAGGGGGGATTTCGAGGGACGATGCCGAGGGGAAATTAAATAAATAATTAAGTTTCCCTCAGCATCGTCCCTCTAAATCCCCCCTTAAACCGCCCCACCGCCCCACCGCTGTTACCTGCACCAACCGCAGCTACAATTGACTAAGGAGTAACAACCGATGGAGTTCCTACAAATTAGTATACGGCAGCAATTATTCAATATAAGGTTTAACGTCTCTAGTCTGATTGCATCAGTGTAAATGGTGTTTCAAACTTATGGAATAATTTGAAAGGTCATCATCAGAACAATATATAGTTGGAAGTACATAGGTTTTGCGCCAAGGGGTGTCACATGATTACCAAAGTAAAATCCACTGGGACAGGACCATGAGTGCACAAAGTCCTTGGGTAATAGGTGAGTCAACATGGTGATGAAAATAAATGCTGAAGAATCAGGAGGGCACAACTCAGCAGTGCAGGCAGTGACTATCCGAGCAGAAAACACTGGCAATCTTTTTTAGACCAAGATTACAACAATATTCGTTGCTGCATAATGAAGAGCAACAGAAGAACTCTTTTGTACAGACAGAAAAAAAAGTGAAACACACTGTGACTTTCTGCACCACACAAACTCATGTAATAAATGTGCAATAACTTGAAACTAGTGAAGTTAAAGCTGAATAAGGCATGGGGGTGAGAGTACCCATTTTCTAACTAGTGATGGGTTAAAAAAACACTGCTGTAAGGTAGAATAGAAACTTTTGAAGTGGTTGATGATACTCTACCTTTTTAGGCATAATAAAGTATTCCAGTCCAAAAGCGTAAGAATGTCTATAAGACTACACATGCAGAGGCTTTTTAACGTATCACTTACTTCATATATTTTATTGCTATCAAGTGTAGTGACATATAGAATTTTCTAGAAAGCTCTGCGGCATGGTAATGCTGACATGAGAGTATATGAAGTACAAATAAGCAGTGATTCATGAACATATATAGATTCAATATACTTGTGCGAATATTAAAATACGAGAAATCAGTGGTAAATAGTGTATGATCAATATTGTATGGTAACAAGTAACATACATCATTTATCCCTTTACTCAAAACAGATATAAAATACTTTGTCATACTAAGGTTTTTAGAAAAGGTCAGCATATGAGATAGATGAGGATACATTTGGTCTTCGAAGAAGAACCAATGCTTACAATGTGGCTAGTAAATAACAATGTGTAGACCCCGGAGCTAGATGTTCATGCTGACATATTACTTAGGAGGCATCAAACAGTAGTAATGAAAGACTAGTCAAAGATCTTGTTGCACAGCCATGCAATAGATCAAGTCATATTTACTCATAAGAATTTACGGTGTAATCTTTTTTGCCATTTTGGTGTCACATAAACCAGTGGTGCTGATTTGAAATAAGTGTGCATGAAGTACTATATACTGATCTTCTGCCCTCTTGGCTCCATTCCAGTGCTTGAGTTGTGCATCATCTGATGAACGTGCGCTCTACAAATTCCAGTTACATAACATCTCCTATGTCCTTAATGCTCCTGTCAAACAGTTGATATCATCTAAATGTCCCCAACTCCATCAGTGGTTCAGGTGGTGGGCACCGGCACTCATTGTTGAGGCCTGCATCTATTTTTCATCCTCAGACTTAGAGCCCGAGCTAGAGGAGAAAGGAAGAAAGGAGAGAAAGAAGGAGACAGAGAAAGATTGAAAAAGAAGCAAAGTTGGGAGAAAGAAAGGACAAAAATAAGTACCTGCAAGAATGAAGTAATGAGACAGGAGATAGGGTGAATGAAGAAAGAGGCATGAGGTGGCATCAAGAAGACTAAGCCTTGATATTCAGCAGCTCCAGGATTTCGAGGCACCACCAGAAAGTTCCCAAGGAAAGCTTTGGGCACTGAATTTACTTTTTTAAATGAAGCACTACTTCATTCCGCGTGCTTATCAGTCCAGCTCTTATTTCCCAGCGTATTGAGCTCTCATGTTATTCCTACCCTTTGACCCGGATCATCTCTTCAGGTGTCCAGTATATTCATGGAAGACATAATGGTACCCCTCCAGAAGAAAGCAGATGAAGACCCACTCACATTGAAAAACTATTGCCCCATGTCCCTGCTATCTTTTCTGGCTAAAGTACTGGAAGCACATGTAGCGCGAATCTTCTGCAGCTTTTTAGAGGAGTTCAAATTCCTAGATCCATGCCAGGCAAGATTCCGCCCAGCCCATTTCACAGAAGCAGTAATTTTTTCTGTCATAGATGACATGCATGGAGAATGCGACAGAGGCTCTGGTTCTACTTGACCTGTCAGCGGCCTTCAACATGGTGGACCATAACCTCCTGGTTGCAGGGCTCGGCACTTGATTGGATTACCTCAGCGCTTTATTGGATTACCTCCTTCCTGCTCCTAAGCTGTCTGTTTGACCTCGTTCAACTCATCTAAAGTCTACTTAGACTGTTGAGTCCCCCAGGGATCCTCCCTTTTCCCTCATCTCTTTAATTTATATATAAATCCTCTAGTTCACTCTTTAAAAAACAGAAATTGTGCAATATACAACTACACAGATGACATTCAAATACTGCTCAGGATCGATGACTCTCCCGAATTTAAGGAAACCTTCCAATCCACAAGGATTTTCATATGTGACTGGATGAATAGCAGTCACCTAAAACAAAGAGGCTTATTTACAAGCCCCTTGCTTGCTGGTGCATCACTTTTATGATGCTCCGGCGGAGCAGAGTGCAGACCCATATCTACCAGGCCACAGAAAAGCCAATTTGCATGGCATCATAGATATGGTGTAAGGCAATGCTGCGCAAGCTTCTGCGTTGCTTTACACTGAGTCAGGGGGGCATTCAATGAGTGTTGTGGTGGGTTTTCACATGCAACACCCATGGGTTTTGACACATCCCCAGACTTTTCAAGGATCTGTAAACCTGCGAATGCGTCAAAACTGTCCGCCTCTTCAGGGGAGGCGTAAAAAAGAAAAATATCTTTATTTCGCCATATGTTTTCCCCTTTCTATGCGTGCTGCATTCTGCAGCGCTCATAGAAAAAGGGAAAAGCCTCCATGAATTGTTTTTGTGCTGGAAGGTGTCCCTTCCTGCACAAAAAATCATGCCAACAACGCAGACACTTGTGCACCATGGTGTAAGGTGCCTGTGTTGGCACTGGTCATGAAAGTGTGCGCCGGCGTTGGCTGAAAGGACAGGAATGTAAATACGGTGCAATCCTGCCCTTTCAAATTGGCATAGGGCCGCACCACACAAAGACTTGCGGTGCTGCCCTACGCAAATTCATTGTAAATGAGGCCCTAAATTCATATAAAACCGAAATCATCTTCACCAAAAGTAATATAGACTATTGGACTGTATCCTTCTGGTCCCCAAGCTGGGACCCCCCCAAACAAATTTGTAAAAGGCCTCAGGATGCTTATCGATGACAAACTTTCCTTGAACCCCAAAAATTGGGGCAGTGATTTTCTCATGTTTTTCAGAGAAGAATCAGGAAAATTGCTCAAATTATCATTGCCTTAGTTCTCTCTAGAATTGATTACGCGAACTCACTATACGAAGGTTTACCTAAATGCCTCATCATAGGCTTCAATTTGTCCATAACCAGACAGACCGGGAGGTGCCACATCACCCCTTTGATGAAAGATCTTCACTGGTTGCCTGTGGAACAGAGGTCCATCTTCAAAACCGGATGCATTGTCTTTAAAACACTCAACAACAAAAGCCCTGCATTCATCACCTCCCAAATGCAGAAGTACACCCCAAACGCCATGAACTACCTAACAGTCCCTCAATTCAAAAAGAAGAGAATGGGTGGCTCTAGATTCTCAGTCTTTGCATCTAGCATCTGGAATTCCTTCCCTCTAGAAATCAGGACAGTCCCATGTTACCTGAAATTCAGGAAACTCCTAAAAAACCTGGTTATTTAGAGAGACATATGATTAACACCCTGCCCGACAGTAACATCCAGCATCATGCGCTCACCGCCAAGAAACCATCTGATGAACGTGCGCTCTACAAATTCCAGTTACATAACATCTCTTATGTCCTTAATGCTCCTGTCAAACAGTTGATATCATCTAAATGTCCCCAACCCCATCAGTCTTATTTGTTGACCCCTCCCATTGTGCATAGGCTACTTCTGATGAGCCAACTCCTTTACGGGGAGACCAGCATCGCCACCATACAGTGCAGCAGGAATAGGCCATAAAACTGGCATTATCGTATTTGCCATTGAATATGGGATGCTTTGGATGCATTCTAAATTATTCTAAAATACAGTGAGAGGGACCCCACGGAACCCAAAAGGGACAGGGCGCCACGTATGACTCAATGTAATATATATGGGTGCATAAATTAACAAACACTCCACATCTACTCACATACATCCAACCAGAAGCAACAGGTGCAGAAATTGACAGGATATCGAAACACTTATAGATTCAATTTAATAAAAAAGTTCTTTGTCACAAGTACATCAAATTAAGAATTGCTAAAAACATGGATCATACAAAATTCATAGTATAAAAATATAACATTTCGAAACAAAGCATTGAGCTTGCCGCCACTCAAAGTTTAATTATCTTCTACATTTGATTTTAAGTACCAAATATGGTTTTGCTAAAAGACTGTAGCACTTCCCATTACGTGTATGCAGGAAATGTGCCAGCGTTATATTTTTATATTATTTGAAAGACAGAGTCACACCTCTGCTAACACTATTTGTCTCTGTGAAGCACCAATTAATAAAAGTTAATTACGGATGTTGGCTCTTCTGTATAACTCATCCCAAGGGGTTTAAGACCTGCAATTTGAAAAGTATGAAAAGCACTACTGAAGTGTACATGTGCTGTTCAGAAAAATACCAGCACTCATAGAAGGCAGATACATTACAGTACGCCTCTTCGGTTAGAATATTAAGGCATTAGTAAACATATTTTCATATATATTTCTTAGAAATGATGATAGGAAGTGCATTTGATAAGGTGGTGCCTGACTAGGAAATTTGAGAAAGAACACGCATGATTTGTGAAGTGCAATGTTGCCGGAAGTATTTTCTATCGAAAACAGTTGAATTGGTTTACTTCCTAAAGATGGAAAAGGGTTGAAAAATGCTAGTTGCTGAACAGGCAAATGTAATTTCTTTTCTGAAAAAAGTGTTTGTGGAGCTATTTTTAACTTGTTGGGGGAGCTCTCCATGAATTCTGAAGACTGCAGCACTCTGGGGTGGTGGAAAGACCTGGTGACCTTCATAACTGCAGGATTGTTCTAACAATAGGGCAACCAATGTGCATATACCCTTGTTGATGCCCAGTGGATCTTTACGTTTTGGCCTCGGTTAAAACAGAAAGGTCTTTGATAAAGAAAATTGATGTCACCTTTCCAGGTGAGATGCTGTTTGGTGCTACATGCCTTATTTATCTTCAGAAGCTGGTCAAATCCAAGGATTTTTTTAAAAGAACACCCGGTAAGGCTTAGGTGAAAACAGATTTGTGTAACAGGGTGTCAAGTAGGTGTCATGACATTTATACGCATGGCCCGACCGTGACCCTGATTCACAACAACTGGGGCAGATCACAACTGGTGTAAATTACACCCTTTCAATGGTTTAAATTACACCTGTCTTTGTTCTTCATAGAACGTTCCAAAGTACACATGCGTAAGGGAATGTGGTGGGCAGCTGGTGTGGTAATTTGTAGGCCCTTTTGTGGGTCGATTGAGGCCATCCTCCATTATGTTATAGAATTCCAATCTGCTTTCAACTGTAACTTTAGTTCATCTGTCACCTTTTGTCTCTGAAAGTTGATGTTTGTTAACCTTTCTGTTGCCTTTTCTAAATCTCCATTAGCTATGCTTCTACATACTCTTTTATGCCTGCCACTCAAGGCAAACTACATTTTTTCAAAGTGTGTTCTACTTTTGACACACTCCGGGGCATATTTACAATCCCAATCGCCACGACAACGTCACTTTTTAGGACGTTGGGGTGGAGATAGGGGCTTCGCCTTATTCACAAGGCAGCGTCAAGTCACTTAACGTGGCTTAACGCTGCCTTGTGAATAAGGCCCCCTTTCACGCTATACTTAGCGTGAAAGGGGTGGGCAATGGGTGTAGCTATGGGCGTTCCACCGCAACACCCATTGATTTTGACGCTGCCCCATATTTACAAGGGCAGCGTAAATATGGGGCAGCGCCAAAATTAAGACTAGGGAAAACCTGGTCTTAAACAGGCGCAACGAGGAAAAATGCTTCATTACTCCTCGTTTTTGATGTTTCCATGTGTGCCCCTTCTTGCACATAAACAATCATTAAAAAAAAATGAAGTTTTGCATTAAGCAGCACACATAGAAGTTACATAACGCCATTTAAAGATTGTTTATGTGCAGGAAGGGAGATCTTCCTGCACATAAACAATATTCCTCTGCATGCAGACACCCTTGAACTATGGTGCAAGGGTGTCTGCGTTGGCGCTAAGCTGCAAAATTTAGTGCCAGCGCAGGGGGAAATGCAGGGCTGAACCATATTGTTGTAAATATGGTTCAGACCTGCGTTTCAGAAGTGGCGGAGCATGTCGTTAAGCCAAGGAGGCCAACACGCACTCCGACATTTCGTAGTAAACATGCCCCTACATGTTTCCTTTTGAAAGCACGGGATCGTTGATCTTCTTTCAGATATGTTTTCCAGCATTCTAATGGTTAATATTTCTCATTCACATGTATTTTGCTTTCTCCTACTTTTTTGACTTTGAAATCATATTTTTAAAATGGGTGATTTGGCACAAGCCTGTTGATTATTATAATTTTCCACCAGTCACAGTCCATTAAAATTAAGGTCTGGGGTTCCCTGTTTCTTAATATTTCTGCTGTTCTTTGTTGATGCACCCTTATGGATTCTGAGGATCTGATTCATCGATTGTTTTTTGACTTAATTGTGCCTTTCTCACATTCAATAAAGAAAAAGTGTCAAATTCTTTGACTATATTTACAAAGATCACTTACATGTGTATAAGTTCCACGGCAAATTTCAGGTTCACTTAGTGTAATGCTTAAGGTTTGGCTCAGAAGGAGGACTAACTGAGGATCAATGTGAGCTTATTTTGAAATATGTTCTTGCAGCACAAAAGGATGTGCACATTCAAGTAGGGGCTCTGACCATCGCCTCCCCTGCCCACAGATGCGCACAACCTTCCCAAAAGCAGACCTGCGGCATCGGAATCAATGGGTTACGTATAGGCCATCTCTTCCCAGCTTATCCCTGCAAGGCTATGCTCATTCCTATCCTGGGCAAAATTACACATTTGTCATTCCCTAATTTCGGGGTGTAAAATGGGACCATCTCTCTTGAAGCCTGTGTCCCACCATAATATGAGAAGATCAAGCATATTTTTATGTACTCCAAAATCGAATCTGTTTGGTCACTTCTCATTGTGGCTGGCTATTCTCTCATTCACGAGAGAACTAATAAAGGTAGAAAAATCAATTTGCCGTCTTGTTCTCGCATCCCAAACCAAACCCTTTCCTTCGGTCCATCTATTCTCCTTCTCTTTCACATTAGTAATCCTCCCTATCTTATTCATAGATTCCTACTGCCCCTAATATCAAGGCATTGTGACACATATACTGTTAGTGATGAGTTATGTGTAATTTCTTAGTCACTTCCATTTCCCTTTTATCCAGGAAATACATTTTGTCATTTAGAGTTGCCATTACCATGTCCACAACCTGCAACACCTGCACAACTGCATCCTCGTCATGTATCTACATCACTTTCTCTCTTCCTCTTTTATCCTGCACTGCATTTTCCAGATGTATAACCTTCATTATTACTCTCAAGTGCTGCAAATGATACTTATTGCCTAACTCCTTTTCCCTGGCGGTGGGGAGTGGCAGTTCTGTCATCTGCTCATCACAGTATCTCATGGGAGGATATTAAGTTGGTACTATGTTTATGAGACCTCAGTCCCCATAATACAGATTGCTGTAGGAACAGTAATTGTATTCATGCCCACCTTCACACCCTGGTTAACCTTCCACTTTCACAGACATCTACTGTCAAAATGGCAGATGTAACGTCTGATCCATATCAAAGGTAGCACACAGCTCCTTCAACAATTTGCTAAGGAATGGAGTACACTAAATCAAGCTGATGAAGTGAGTGATGCCAAAACACAGATAAATGCACTTCAGCAGCACCTTGTGGGTCACCAGTATTCAAAACTAAGGTGTCATACTTGGTGAACCCAGCCATTGCTCCCAAGGTATGTTTGTACCCCCAGTTGGTGAGCGGCACTTGGCCTGTCAAGTCTGCAGTGATGGTTTTTAATGGGTCATTTGATAGAAAGCTCTGGTTGTAGGTGCCACCCTACCTTCCGGTAGGGTTAGTAAGGGTGCAACTAGGGTTAAAACCTGAACATGCAGTTGAGCAAATCATACTTCATTCTTTTCCATCATCACAATATCTACAATGCCCACACCCTTATCTTTACTCGTAGAGGAGTTAAAATGGATGCAAAATGGGTCCATCGTAGAAAGATCAATTTTTATTTATTTTGAGACCAATAGAACTGCCTCATTGACCAGCTATTGCCTAATTTTTGCAAATATCTCCTAATCCTCAAGTTTTGGTCCACAAGATGCAGAAGTTTCATACATTTTGTGCATCCTCCTGTTATGTTTTGTAATGTACCCCAATATAGGCCTTGGTAGTCACCTAACCGTTCACCTACATTTTCCCTGCCATTGTACTACATAACGGTTTTTGGTATTGACCTTTTACCTAGTTAAGGTACTGCATAAATGTCGTGTGGTTTTCCCAGAAATCTAGCCTCATTTATTATGCATGAGGATTCTCAGAATCCCAGCAGGAATACCATCTTCTGCATAATAACTATGTATAAGGGTCATCCCTTTTGTCATCCTCGGCCGGCATGACACAGCAAGGTAGAACCCCTGAGGGTACCTTTTGGGTATATTAACACCATATCTTTGCTGGGGCAGGCAGAGGAGAAAGACTTCCATGCTGACACACTGACACGAGATGCTGAGCTTCCTGCACGCAGACACTCCAGAACGCAGTGGTCTGACATCCCTCGCGGGGTGTCCATCTCGAGAACAAGATGGGGTCCATCCCTCTCACACCAGGTAATGGGGTTGGCTTCATCCTAGAGGGATTCTTGGCTCTACACCTACATACATGCTAGGTACACTTAGGTACATCTAGTTAGGGTTGTATCGTAGGAGTACGCATTATTTTTATCATGTATTTATATACCTGCCTATATTCATTGTTTTAGCACTATGGTAGAAATCTACCATCCATTTACTCTGTTGGTGCTTGTAATCATTTATATCTGTTTCTGTCTTATGGTTGTTTCAGCACACCTGTTTTACACTAGAATGACCCTGGTTCAATAAATGCTTATTGAAAACGTCCCCACCATTTATTCTGTGTATCCCTCCGAGACAAAGCGAGCATGAGTGACTGAGCAAAAAATACTGTACTATTTCCATGATCCCTGATGGGACAGGGCTGCCATGTTTGATAGTTGCCAAGAACTATTCTCTCCTTGGTAAGAGGAGTTTACAGTGGCACTGTGAGCTAGCTGGTATACAGGTGAACATACCCGGTGGGGGTGTCTGGAATCAGAATGGACACCAATCCCACAGTCTATGTTGTCTTAACACGCAGATCCTATATAGATTTATAGGAACTACATGACACTCCTCTTATAGTTAACTAGGGTTGTGTATTGCTGAGTTTTCCTTTTGCTCCTACCATATAGACGCAAAAAGAACAGATTATGGAGGGAATGCTGAGCCAATCAAACATTCACCCCAGTCACAGATCTTGGTTAAACCCATCATTTTTTTGCACACCACGCCATTCTAGTTTAGACCCAACCATATACATTTGTCACCCAGAGTGGGACAGGTATGCCCAGACGTGAGTCCCATGCTCACCATGCCACTGAATTCAAGATAGCTTGGCTGATAAAACTGGTCCCAGGATGCTTGTTTCCAGTCCAGGGAGGACCTGGTCTGGCAGTTCTGGCTGGACTGTTCCCAGGTGGAGCAGGGCAAGACTGATTTGCATATGGCTGGGTTTAAACTGGAATGTCATAGTGCGCAAAAAACCAATGGATTTTGGTCCAGATCTTTGTACTGGGGGTGATTGTTTGACTTTGTTCAACATTCCGTCTATCAATTGTTCTTTTTGCACCTACCATATAGACAGCATTCTGTCCCTCAGCAAGGTCACCCAAACTAGGGAATTCTGCTTCCTCCTTGTATGCTCCTCGTTAAGGACATATTGATACAATACAGCCACTCCATCTCATATGAGCACCAAAGATACGACCCTTAAGAGCTCCTTATTAAATATGTGAGCCCACTCATAATGTTACACTTTCACACAACTGAGGAGCAGGTCCTATGAATAAATATGCCACCTTTTGGGTGGGTGAGGGCCCTGTGTCCTTATGACTGCTTAGCTACCCTCTGTGTGGATAAATGGAATGCTGGGTATTCATTTGGTGTACTTACACTTTTGAGTTAGGGTTCCTCTTACCACCTAGAGTACTGGTGGTTCATAATTATTGTTATTTTACCCACACACCTCTGACCAGTGTAGTCATCCTTCTCTGTGAAATAAGCATATTTTAAAAAACTTTAATCATGCTCTGGGGCATTGAATTGAAAACGAGTGAACTCTAGAATATCCTTATTCGCTGCTCATTGTGTCAACATATTTCAGATCCTAATTGATTTATTGGGGGTTTGTTAAGATGTGGAAGGTGAGGTGGACCAAAACATTGAATGAATCTGTATTTTTTGGAACATCCTATCGAAGTTATGCATATGCATGTAGTTTTATATGAGATTCATTTAGCGCTAACATAGGCATAAAGTAACAGAGTGCTGAACAAGACAACGGTTTTACTTACAGTGGAATTATGGTTAAGGGTGGGTGCAGGAAAAGGTAGGGTATGACAGAGAGGGGAGAGAATATACTGATTGTAGACTGAAGTATGCTGATTGTAGAAGGTGCTATGATTAGGTCAGAAATGCCAGAATCAATGCTGATCTAGCATTGGGTGGTTTGTAAAGAAGATAGAACTTGATGGTCTTTTTAAAACATAGTAAAACATTACAGGGGAACAGATGAAAGATGAATGTCTATTGAGGTTGCTTATTGGATGACCATGATGAATGTTAGATAATTGTGACTCCCCCAACTCTTTGGTATGGCAAATGAATGTCTTGGATGCTTTGCTCTTGTGATACCAGGACCTCAGAATGTTGGTGTTAAGAGGTGTAAACCAAGCCTCTACAATAAAAATGTCATCAAGATTACAAGTGGTGATAAGATTACGTTGTTTGCTCCTTGCATGATGATGTAGAAGAATTTTAACTTGTGAGAGGTTTTTTATGAAGCTAAGTGCTCTAAGCAACAGGTTGCTGGCATCCTGGCCCTTGTCAAGCCCAAATAGGATATGGCCTTGTTTTTGATGCTCTTTGCTGAGGAAGACTTGGGAAACATTGTGCCCTGGAAGTGAAGCAGAAGGCAGGTGCATGCAGCATGGTCAAATGAGTAAACTCCCCTCTGATTCAAGGGCTATTGCTAAAGCTGGAAAAAGTGATTTTCTTTTTTTTTGTTAAATATTTTTATTGAGGATTCAGAATGCAGTAATGCAGCAAGAACAATATAACAATGATATATTTTACAGAATAATATAACTTCTAGTTAAGTTAGAACAGAGAAAAAATAAAAAAGATAAAGTTAGTTAAAATGATGAATCCAAATCTTTTTATAAAAAAAGGAGACAGAAGAAGGAATATAGGGGAAAGAGTGGAAATAAGGAGGGGCAGTAGAAAGATAAAGGAGGAAAAAGAATAGGATATGAAAGCCAAGATATAGGTGAGCATGAAGACAAACATGTAGTAAAAGGTAACCAATATTTATCCAATTTAATCTTCTGACGGAACAATAATGAAGAAACATTTGATATTCTATGTTCATCATAAATAAGATTCCACCATGTTGACACAGATAGTTTAGAGGTATCTTTCCAACAAGAATGTTTAACGTCAAAATCAGGTGCAACAAAAAGATCAAATAACACAGGTTTGAGCAAAATATCATCAAAATCAGATGACATAGTTCCAAAGAAAACATTCTGGATTGATAATGGAATGCTGCATTGGAAGATCTTTGAGCATTTGGACCAAATAATTTTCCGGAAATTAAACACATGATAGCAATAGTGTAATAAATTAGTTAAAGTACCATTGAAGGTGGAACATGTCCAACATAATGGAGAAGTAGAAGGATCAAATTTAGAGACTTAGCCAGGGGTAATAACAGCTCTTTTATGAACAAAAACAAAACTGTGTGATATGTGCATCTTTGGAAGAGTTAATGATTTTAAGCCATATTTTGTCCCATTGATGGGCAGGAAACGATACAGAAAGGTCACTTTCCCATAACAATTCAATAGAACTTTTTAATCGTATAATAGCATTTCGTATATATAAGCAGCTTTTGTGATCGACATTGTATAATGGTGTCAAGGGTGTGAATGATGCAGGTTTAGGAGGAAAATTATTAGTCATTAAAAAGGATTGGAAAGCAGATGATATTAAGTTATATTCCTGTAAAAAAGTGCTTGGTAAGTTATATTGTGCTTGTAGTTGAGGAAAAGGTATAACAGAATTATGTGTTACCAGTTGATGAACAAGCACAATACCCTTTTCTTTCCAATGTTTGAAATAAAATAATTTGCGACAAAATTTAATAAACTTATTATACCAAATGGCAGAGGCTAGAAAACATTGATAAAAATCAAAACCTGCTGAGAATACTGTATGCAACAAATGTTGAGAGTATTTTAAAATCGGGTTTTTAGAAATAAAAGTGCAATTGGACATGTAAACCAAAACTTTAAATGAGAAATCCTGCATTAAAGAGCATTCAAATGCAATCCATCGTGGTATGGGAGAGCCTTGAAAATCATTTATTAAGGCATAAAATTGTTGAATTAAAAAAACGGAGTGATATAACTTAAAATCACGGAAACAGACACCGCCTTCATTCTTTGGGTGAATAAGTTTAGACAAGGCAATACGTGCACGTTTGTTATTCTAGAGAAATCTGGTACAAATGGAATTAATCTGGGAAAAGTAACAATTGGGTATTTTGACATAGAGAGTGTATAAAGAACATGTGGCACAATCAACATTTTGAAGGTATATAACCTACCTCACCATGATAAGTGATGGGGAGACCAGGAGGTGAGTAAGTCATGAATTTTTAGTTTTAAAATATTACAATTGTGGCTAATTATGCTGGAAATAGACAGAGAAAAACAAACACCCAGAAATGTAATTCTGGAAGGCCACCATGCAAAATTCTTGGCTCTACACCTACATACATGCTAGGTACACTTAGGTACATCTAGTTAGGGTTGTATCGTAGGAGTACGCATTATTTTTATCATGTATTTATATACCTGCCTATATTCATTGTTTTAGCACTATGGTAGAAATCTACCATCCATTTACTCTGTTGGTGCTTGTAATCATTTATATCTGTTTCTGTCTTATGGTTGTTTCAGCACACCTGTTTTACACTAGAATGACCCTGGTTCAATAAATGCTTATTGAAAACGTCCCCACCATTTATTCTGTGTATCCCTCCGAGACAAAGCGAGCATGAGTGACTGAGCAAAAAATACTGTACTATTTCCATGATCCCTGATGGGACAGGGCTGCCATGTTTGATAGTTGCCAAGAACTATTCTCTCCTTGGTAAGAGGAGTTTACAGTGGCACTGTGAGCTAGCTGGTATACAGGTGAACATACCCGGTGGGGGTGTCTGGAATCAGTATGGACACCAATCCCACAGTCTATGTTGTCTTAACACGCAGATCCTATATAGATTTATAGGAACTACATGACACTCCTCTTATAGTTAACTAGGGTTGTGTATTGCTGAGTTTTCCTTTTGCTCCTACCATATAGACGCAAAAAGAACAGATTATGGAGGGAATGCTGAGCCAATCAAACATTCACCCCAGTCACAGATCTTGGTTAAACCCATCATTTTTTTGCACACCACGCCATTCTAGTTTAGACCCAACCATATACATTTGTCACCCAGAGTGGGACAGGTATGCCCAGACGTGAGTCCCATGCTCACCATGCCACTGAATTCAAGATAGCTTGGCTGATAAAACTGGTCCCAGGATGCTTGTTTCCAGTCCAGGGAGGACCTGGTCTGGCAGTTCTGGCTGGACTGTTCCCAGGTGGAGCAGGGCAAGACTGATTTGCATATGGCTGGGTTTAAACTGGAATGTCATAGTGCGCAAAAAACCAATGGATTTTGGTCCAGATCTTTGTACTGGGGGTGATTGTTTGACTTTGTTCAACATTCCGTCTATCAATTGTTCTTTTTGCACCTACCATATAGACAGCATTCTGTCCCTCAGCAAGGTCACCCAAACTAGGGAATTCTGCTTCCTCCTTGTATGCTCCTCGTTAAGGACATATTGATACAATACAGCCACTCCATCTCATATGAGCACCAAAGATACGACCCTTAAGAGCTCCTTATTAAATATGTGAGCCCACTCATAATGTTACACTTTCACACAACTGAGGAGCAGGTCCTATGAATAAATATGCCACCTTTTGGGTGGGTGAGGGCCCTGTGTCCTTATGACTGCTTAGCTACCCTCTGTGTGGATAAATGGAATGCTGGGTATTCATTTGGTGTACTTACACTTTTGAGTTAGGGTTCCTCTTACCACCTAGAGTACTGGTGGTTCATAATTATTGTTATTTTACCCACACACCTCTGACCGTTGTAGTCATCCTTCTCTGTGAAATAAGCATATTTTAAAAAACTTTAATCATGCTCTGGGGCATTGAATTGAAAACGAGTGAACTCTAGAATATCCTTATTCGCTGCTCATTGTGTCAACATATTTCAGATCCTAATTGATTTATTGGGGGTTTGTTAAGATGTGGAAGGTGAGGTGGACCAAAACATTGAATGAATCTGTATTTTTGGAACATCCTATCGAAGTTATGCATATGCATGTAGTTTTATATGAGATTCATTTAGCGCTAACATAGGCATAAAGTAACAGAGTGCTGAACAAGACAACGGTTTTACTTACAGTGGAATTATGGTTAAGGGTGGGTGCAGGAAAAGGTAGGGTATGACAGAGAGGGGAGAGAATATACTGATTGTAGACTGAAGTATGCTGATTGTAGAAGGTGCTATGATTAGGTCAGATATGCCAGAATCAATGCTGATCTAGCATTGGGTGGTTTGTAAAGAAGATAGAACTTGATGGTCTTTTTAAAACATAGTAAAAAATTACAGGGGAACAGATGAAAGATGAATGTCTATTGAGGTTGCTTATTGGATGACCATGATGAATGTTAGATAATTGTGACTCCCCCAACTCTTTGGTATGGCAAATGAATGTCTTGGATGCTTTGCTCTTGTGATACCAGGACCTCAGAATGTTGGTGTTAAGAGGTGTAAACCAAGCCTCTTCAATAAAAATGTCATCAAGATTACAATTGGTGATAAGATTACGTTGTTTGCTCCTTGCATGATGATGTAGAAGAATTTTAACTTGTGAGAGGTTTTTTATGAAGCTAAGTGCTCTAAGCAACAGGTTGCTGGCATCCTGGCCCTTGTCAAGCCCAAATAGGATATGGCCTTGTTTTTGATGCTCTTTGCTGAGGAAGACTTGGGAAACATTGTGCCCTGGAAGTGAAGCAGAAGGCAGGTGCATGCAGCATGGTCAAATGAGTAAACTCCCTCTGATTCAAGGGCTATTGCTAAAGCTGGAAAAAGTGATTTTCTTTTTTTTTGTTAAATATTTTTATTGAGGATTCAGAATGCAGTAATGCAGCAAGAACAATATAACAATGATATATTTTACAGAATAATATAACTTCTAGTTAAGTTAGAACAGAGAAAAAATAAAAAAGATAAAGTTAGTTAAAATGATGAATCCAAATCTTTTTTATAAAAAAAGGAGACAGAAGAAGGAATATAGGGGAAAGAGTGGAAATAAGGAGGGGCAGTAGAAAGAAAAAGGAGGAAAAAGAATAGGATATGAAAGCCAAGATATAGGTGAGCATGAAGACAAACATGTAGTAAAAGGTAACCAATATTTATCCAATTTAATCTTCTGACGGAACAATAATGAAGAAACATTTGATATTCTATGTTCATCATAAATAAGATTCCACCATGTTGACACAGATAGTTTAGAGGTATCTTTCCAACAAGAATGTTTAACGTCAAAATCAGGTGCAACAAAAAGATCAAATAACACAGGTTTGAGCAAAATATCATCAAAATCAGATGACATAGTTCCAAAGAAAACATTCTGGATTGATAATGGAATGCTGCATTGGAAGATCTTTGAGCATTTGGACCAAATAATTTTCCGGAAATTAAACACATGATAGCAATAGTGTAATAAATTAGTTAAAGTACCATTGAAGGTGGAACATGTCCAACATAATGGAGAAGTAGAAGGATCAAATTTAGAGACTTAGCCAGGGGTAATAACAGCTCTTTTATGAACAAAAACAAAACTGTGTGATATGTGCATCTTTGGAAGAGTTAATGATTTTAAGCCATATTTTGTCCCATTGATGGGCAGGAAACGATACAGAAAGGTCACTTTCCCATAACAATTCAATAGAACTTTTTAATCGTATAATAGCATTTTGTATATATAAGCAGCTTTTGTGATCGACATTGTATAATGGTGTCAAGGGTGTGAATGATGCAGGTTTAGGAGGAAAATTATTAGTCATTAAAAAGGATTGGAAAGCAGATGATATTAAGTTATATTCCTGTAAAAAAGTGCTTGGTAAGTTATATTGTGCTTGTAGTTGAGGAAAAGGTATAACAGAATTATGTGTTACCAGTTGATGAACAAGCACAATACCCTTTTCTTTCCAATGTTTGAAATAAAATAATTTGCGACAAAATTTAATAAACTTATTATACCAAATGGCAGATGCTAGAAAACATTGATAAAAATCAAAACCTGCTGAGAATACTGTATGCAACAAATGTTGAGAGTATTTTAAAATCGGGTTTTTAGAAATAAAAGTGCAATTGGACATGTAAACCAAAACTTTAAATGAGAAATCCTGCATTAAAGAGCATTCAAATGCAATCCATCGTGGTATGGGAGAGCCTTGAAAATCGTTTATTAAGGCATAAAATTGTTGAATTAAAAAAACGGAGTGATATAACTTAAAATCACGGAAACAGACACCGCCTTCATTCTTTGGGTGAATAAGTTTAGACAAGGCAATACGTGCACGTTTGTTATTCTAGAAAAATCTGGTACAAATGGAATTAATCTGGGAAAAGTAACAATTGGGTATTTTGACATAGAGAGTGTATAAAGAACATGTGGCACAATCAACATTTTGAAGGTATCTAACCTACCTCACCATGATAAGTGATGGGGAGACCAGGAGGTGAGTAAGTCATGAATTTTAAGTTTTAAAATATTACAATTGTGGCTAATTATGCTGGAAATAGACAGAGAAAAACAAACACCCAGAAATGTAATTCTGGAAGGCCACCATGCAAAATTAGTATTAGCAAACATATATTGATAACACAATGAATTTAATGGTAAAATCTCAGTTTTGGAGAAGTTTAGTTTATAACCTGAGATGTTAGAATATAAATTGATCTCTTGTAAAAAGGGAGTTAAGGAGGTCAGGACATTAAAGATGTATATCAAAACATCGCAAGCATAATCCGGTAGCTTAGTGTCAAAGGAATTGTGTTTAAACCCAGAAATAAGTGTGTTACAATGAATGCATTCAAGGAAGGGTTCTAAACAAAGCATGAAAAGCAAAGTAGAGAGAGGACAACCTTGTCTAGTACCTCTATACAAATTAAAATAAGGGGAAAAAGTTCATTGACAAAGACACTGGCATGAGGTTCAGAGTCCAGTTACTGCGGTCAAATGCCTTTTCGGTATCAAGAGATAAGGCTGCAAAGGGGGAGTCATATTTCTTACCAAATACAAGAATATTCTGGCATTATCTGCAGCAAGTCTACCCTTAATAAAGCCAGATTGGTCAGATTTGACAAGAAGGGGAACAACATTTTCAAGTCGAGATGCTAGAATTTAGGCAAATATTTTACAATAATAGTTAAATAATGAAATAGGACGATAATTTTCACAAAAGGTGTGATCCTTGCCTGGTTTAGGAATAATAGCAATCAGGGCTTCCGGGAAAAGAACCACTGACATTTGAATGTAATAGAAAAGAGTTGAAAAGCTCAAGTAATTTAGGGACAAAAAAGGAGGAAATTTGTTCAATAGAAAAACCATCTGGGCCAGAAGCTTTGGCTTTTTTTAAAGACTTGATAGCATCAATAATTTCTTGAAGATTTATGTCAGCTTCTAATGTATTGAATGTATCAGGGATAGGAGGAGGATTGGGAAGACCATTAAAAAAAGTCTTTATGTCATGTTCTGAGGGAGTGGTATCTCCTTTATTTAATGATTTATAGTAAGCTTGAAAGGCATCAGAAATACAGAGTCTGAGGTCGCAATGCTGTTAGTAAGTTCATTACTGATGGGCCCAACATTTTTACATTCAGATTTAATTTTTAAATTATTAGCCAAAATTTTATTGGCTTTATTTTGACCTCCATGAAACTTAGATTTAACCTTAAGAAGGATGTTGCATGCATCATTGGTAGCGCGTTTATTGAGGGCAGATTTTGCTTTAATCAATACATGCAAGCTGGGGAGGATTTAGAGGTAAAGTAAGTATGTTCAAGTGTTTTAATATGTTGGAAGTATCAAAAGGTATTGGGAATTTAATTTCTTTTTTCTTTTAGCTGAATAAGCTATAGTAAAGGCCCGAAAGGAGGCTTTGATAGCATCCCAATTATTATGAATGGAAGTTTCACTAGAGTGGTTAATTTGAAAAACTTCTTTAATGAATGCAGTGGCTTCTATAATAAAATTTTGATCCACCAACAGGGAGTTGTTAAATCTCCAACAACCATTTTTAGAGTTATTAAGAGATAAATCAAAAGAAGTTGAAACAGGGGCACGATCAGAAATAAAAATAGAACCAGTTTCTGAGGAGTTAATACAAGGAAGTCAGAGTTTAGTAAATAAAATATAATCAATTCTGGGCATAGTATGGTGAACATTAGAAAAAAATGTAAACTCAGAAGTATTGGGTTTACAAGTCTTCCAGATATCAAATAATGGACGATTGGTAATGGCAGATTGGAATGCCTTATCGGACTTATCATGGTTAAATTTACACTTAGTGGCTTATTATGAGTTTGGTGGTCTCAAGACCGCTGAACACATGCTGGCAGTCCGACTGCCGTAACCTAGGTGGTCCGACTACCTGATTATGAGTCTGGCGGTCGACAGCCACCAGCCTGCCACAACACCGCTGGCATCGCCAGGATCCTGGATTCCGCAGTCCTGGTGGTGTGCAGAGTGGGGAGGAATGGAGGCGATACCAAGCCCAGCACTGCCGGCCATAGTAAGATCTGCCTTTGCGCCAGCCTCTTACTGGCGGTGTATCTGCCATGAAAAAGCTGGCAGAAAGAGAAGAAAGGGGTCCCAAGGAGGGCCCCTGGGCATTATAGCCCAGGGGTTGTGCATGGGGGCACATGTTGTGCCCCCCTTGCAATTACACCTTAGTTCATGCAATGTGTGTCATGCATGACATGGTGCATGACACACATTGCACGGGTGTACAGATGGCGCTGCACTGTGCCGACATCTGCTATGCCTTCACTTAATTGCCAAGCCATGGCACCGTGGTGGGCCCGCCGACCTCGGACCACCAGCCAGCCGGTCCACATGTAATGTGGCAGTCTGAAGACTGCCAACATTGTGGTGTTGCAGCATATGTGGCTTCAGCGGTCCGGTGTTCGGACCGCCAAAGTCGTAATAAGGTCCTTAGATTTCCTATCGGTAAAGGGATATAACCACTGATTGAAATCACCTGCAACGATAATGTTGGGGTTGTCAATGGAGGCAAGTGTTATTTTAATACTATGCCAGTATTCAGGGTCAGATTTTACAGGTCCATAGATATTTAAAAAGAAATTTGTTTATTGTAAATAGTGGCAGTGAGCAATAACCATCATCCATTAGTATCACATTTAGTTGATAGAATCTGTATATTTAACAGTTTGTGACACAGGATGGCCACACCACCCTTATGATTAATGGCAGGATAAAAAACAACCTGGCCAACCATTTGGCATTTCAACTTAAGTGAGTCAACATCATTACAATGAGTTTTATGTATAAAAGCGATATGTGAGTTAAGTTTTGACAAGTGAGAGATTATCTTTTGATGCTTGACTGGATGTCCCAGACACGAAGGTTCCACGAGACAACATTAAAAAGTTTGGGGAATAAGACTAGACAAACAGGAACAATGATGACAAGCTGCAAAAAAGGAAAGGGAAACAAAAAGACACCATTTATAAACAATAATATAACATCGAAGGAATGTAAACATAGTAATAAGAGACCAATAAACACTCACACAATCACAGAAAAAAAGAAGAAGAAAGCAGAAAAAGAAGATACAGTTTGGAGAAAAGAATAAAGAGGCAGACCAAGGCCAGATATCCAGATCTGAGGAGAAGAGCATGGAAAATGAGCATGAGACGTGTCAACACCAAGGCAAGAGCAGCAGAGACACAGAAAAATAAATAAAATGTATACAAGAAACCATATACTCAAGAACTGTGGAAGAAACTAGAAGAACATGCACGTAACAACATTCTTAAGAACGTTGAACAGTAGTGTCCATAGTATTAGATGAAATATTCTGAATAAACGTTTTTAATCTAAAAGGGCCATCAAAAGATCTTGAAGTGCCTTCGTAGGTAGTTTTACATTGACAAGGGTGTAGAATACCATAACGGATATTCAATTCTCTCATTTGAGGTCACAGGGCAAGAACATTTTTCTTCTGGTGTTTGTAGCGATAGAAAGGTCTTGCAAAATGAAAATGTTGTGACCAGACCAAGTGAGGCAACATTTATCTTTGGCGGTTTTCAGGACCCTTAGAAAATCTGTAAATTTCAGAAACAGCATGATGATACCTCTAGGCCTAGAAGAATTAGGTTGAGGACGACCAAGACAGTGAACCCGTTAAATGTTGAGAGAAATGTTGAGAAGTCCAAGAAGATCAGGTAAAGACTTCTTCAGAAAAACAAGAGGGTCAGGACCCTCAAGGTTTTCCAGTAATCCATACAAGCAAAGATTGTTCCATCTATTCCTGTTTTCAAGGTCCTCAGTATGTAGTTACGTTTTTGAATTTCTTGTTTGAGAGGCGGCCACATCTTGAAGATTGCTAACATGCTGCTCCAAGTCAAACATTTTACTTTCCATTACAATCCATCGGTCGTCTATTTGTTGAAGTTTTTCATTAGTGGCACTCATGAAAGGCTTTAGACCTCTCTCCTCATCGAGGATAGTGTCCAAAACAGAACTATGGGAAGACATAATAGGTGATGGATGGATCATTTTTTGCCCTTTTACGTTTCATGCTAGAAGAAGTAGTGATGGCGTAAGCAAAAAATACAGTTAATAAAACATATCACTGCAACCACAAAAAATATATATCAGCATTAACACACAATTCAGATCAAAGTGGAGTAATATGGCCAAAGGAAGGGGGAAAGAATCCCTGCAAGGGCTTAATGCCTCTAGGCCATCAATATAATAAGAAGCAGAAACAGAGATATGAAATAACTCTGTGAAGGAGACAAAGGAGAGAAGTGGCCTTAAAAATTTGCATCATTGTGTTGCAAATGAGGGAGAGACCATTAGTAATACTGGCATAGAGATAGCATGCCTGAAGGAGAACTCCGTAGGAATCTTGAAATCTGAGGTCTAAGCAGCGTGCTGACAAGATGGCAGCAGCTCGTTAATTATGTAAATTTTATAGCAGGAATGCCAGGAAAGAAGAAAACGTGCAATATTCTTAGGAGCAAACGTGTTCCACAGGGCTCATGCATACATTATAGCAGCAATCCCAACGCAGCAGAAAGAAACCAGCAGGAAGCATATAGAACGAATGGCACGCTAGCAAAATAGCGACTTCTCGTGTTTGACAGGAACTCACCACCGTGAATCCTGGGCACACAGAAAGCTCCTCAAAAGCCTCCCACCAGATTAAAACATTGTGGGAATGTAAAGGAGCATGAAGGTGAGCTGTAATTAAATGAGAGCAGGCTGAAGGGGGCTAAAAGTAAAACTTGTTGCTCAATGTCACAACGGAGCTCAGGGGTCCGCCACCATCATGCTCGGCAGAGAAGCCATGCCCCAACTTTCTTTCTTTTTAATGGATCACAATTGGCAGTATACCAGGGTTGTCTCTGATTGACATGTAAAGGACACGTTTCCTTCTCTTTCTTTGGTCCAGGTTGACAGGAATCAGTGGCTGCCTCTGAATGATAGCTAGTGGTTTTTTGAAGCTGGTTTGTGCAGTGACTAGTCACAAAATTAATATTTGTGATTTTCTGTAATTTTGGCAGATCTATACATAAAAGGTGTTCATCAGCATTACGCAAGGTATTTTTCACTGATGAAGTGGTGAGTCATCTTGAAAGACATAAAACGTATGGTGTGACTGAATAAGGCCTATACACCAGCTATTACTTAATAAGTCAGATCAAACAGATGATATCTATGGCTGGTTTTCACTCTCTGAGCAGATAAAGTAAAAGGCGACTTATAAGAACACATATATAAGTATAGATTAAGCTCTTGCAACAGCTGTCCTTGTCCTGCTACCAAGACCCCTTCCCTTTCACGTCTACTGCTGCTGAACCCTCTAGACCTATTTGTTTCTCACATCTCATCTTCCCTCCTCCTGTCCTAAACTCACTCAGTCTCGATTCACAAATATTTTTCCACTCCTAAGTATAAAGTAGGTACACAAAAACAACACAGAGTTATATCAATGGGAGGATTTCAACTTTGCAAATGGGATTTGCTTATGCAGAATTTCTTGCTGAGTTTTTCCATGTCACACACTCCATATTTTATTCCAGGGAGATCCTTTAGAATAGGGACCAGTATTGTCTATTTTCCTGTCGTAACATCCTTGCGACACAGGTTTCCAATGCTTTTGGCTGTCATGCTTACACAAGACGACATATGATAGATTACACTAATTTGCCACAATGATCACTACAGTCTCCAAATTCTTTCATGCACATGCTTATTAAAGTGAAAGTGCCTAGCCAAAGTGTGCTAAGGCCCTCAATAATATGGGCAGCCCGGTGACTTGTGGCAGCTGCAGTAATTTCTGTTTTTACATGACAGCCAGACAGTATACATTTTTTTCAAGTCACAGTGAGGTTAAGTGTTTTGCTCAGAATCATGGATGTGAAGCTGGTTCCCCAGTTGCCAAGTCAAAGAAGAACCATTAAACAACATCTCCTTTGTGTATTTTGGACCAGAAAGCACCAAGATCTACATGTTATTCCCCAAAACATTCGTAATTGGGTGGTGTTTATCACAGCCGATAAATTGGGACTTGGCAGAGTTGGATTTTATCAGGTGTGATAAACATCATACCAATTACCGGGCAACTTGTAATGAGGGCCTAAGGTGCAGTGAATGCCAGTCACTAAAGAGCAAAGAACTCTGCTAGAATTTATCAAGCCATATTTGTATGTGAAAAGTGGACTCTAGGGTCCGTAATATGCACGGTGCCCAGGGAAACTACAGTCATGTCCCTTCTGTAATACTGATAGTACTGGTCCACATGTAGCGCCAGTGCTATCTTGAGAGCGCGTTCCCTCATTTGCATGGGGCCATGGACCCATGCAAATGAGAAAATCACTTTGATTCTGCGGCCTTTCCCTATTACCGACGTGGGTACATAAGTAAACAGGACCTTAGAAGGTGCACTGACAGTGTGCCAAAAAAGGTGGCACACTGTCAGTGCGCCCCCTGAGGGCAGCCCTCTGTGAGTTTAAAGGTGCTCCCATAAATCCCCCCAGACATCCATCTCAAGATAGATGCAGTCACTCAATGTACCAGCCTGCAGGGGGATCTCGGTCCTCTCTTTAAATTTCAGGCTGTTGCTGCCCACACTGTAAAACACTGAGCGGCTGCACCAGAACAGCCGCAAGTTTGCAGCTACCATGGGGACAGCACATTGATTGTAATGGAGTTCACTTTCCCAGTTTGTGCCCTGCACACCTGCTTAAATGGGCCTAGCCGGTATATGTACCACACACAGAAAATACAATTAGTATCTGATTTAGAATATGGGCCGTTATCCGTGTTGGCAAAAAACGAGGCATGCCTATTATTATCCATTTTTCCAATGAGCGGAATTATATTTTTATTCTACAGCAGCGGGTTGTTTAGCAACAATAACTGTTGGGTATAATTACATTATTTCTAAAAGCATTTTCCAGCTGACATATTCGAACTGAACATTCATGGTTATTGCACTAATAGGTGCAGAGGCACCAAGGCTGTATTGTGACTAAAATAGTTTGTCACATTTCTGCGGATCTCCCGTTGGCTGCCCCTTAGCTCTTACAGTTGCATATGTATATGCCTGCTTTCTAAACCAGCAGCAAGCACTGCCATTGAGAACAATGTACTGAGAATCAAGATGAGATTAGTATGAGTATGAGGAAACATATATAAATGTCAGCTAAAGTGCATAACATATGACAAATATGACATACTGCTTAACCTCTTAATTTAAGAGCGTAACATGTAATATTCTACACAGCGTTACTGACTTGGAAATATTGTACTGGAACTCAGCTGAGTTACCTTTTATAAGCTGTACAGGGGTTGTCAGGACCCACAGGGCTTGGCAATTTAATTTAATTCTGATCAGAGAGAGCTGAACCCTACATTTCAGTGTGCCTTCCTTCGAGTCCTACAAGGGAGGGTAGTCTCTAGCAGGACAGTACCTAGTCCTTAATCAGCACCAGGTAGTGTGTCTTTCCTCCAAGTCCTGCTGTAGACAACACATTTCATCGGGTCAATACAGATTAACGTGTAATAGAACTTTGCTAGTAAAATATTAAGCTGGGCTACTGAACCTCATAGCAATTTTAGAATATAGATCAAGAAGGAATTCACGACTTTCTAGGCCAAGAAACTGCAAATTGCTTCCCTCTCTGTATCCAGTGTTTTACTGAACTGAACTTGCCAATCAGAAATGTGGAAGGTAACTTCTTGATTCTCCTCTAGGGAGACACTCTGCCTGCTTCTAGTGCAATGCTTTCCTGCGCTTGTGTTACTAAATCCACCCCACAACCTCAGGATGTGAAACGTAATACAACGATTGTTGGTGTCATACTAATAAACTTGTTCTGCTACCCAAAGGAACCCTTTTTAGTAAACTTAGAATAACCAAAGATTGAGGTAAAAAACAAAAAGGTTTGAAATGTATGTCTTGCAATTTGAATGCAGTGCTTTGAAGCCAGCTCATAGCTCAAAGTGCAATATGAGAAGGTTTGTAACTTATGAGCTCCAAGTAACACAGAAAGTATGTGACAAAAGTAGTAACCCACTGAGCTATCTACGTAAAATGCAAATCTGTGATCTGCATGTTACACATTGTGCTTTGTAATGGGAACATTAGCCCTCTGTGCTACTTTATCATGAGCCAAAACTGTTACGAAACAAATCACAGATCTCTCCATCAAGTGCACTAACCTCCAGAGTTATCATACCATTGTTATTTCCCCTGAAAAAAGCATGACACATGTTCGCTGCTCTTTACCGTGCCTTAGCCTGTCCTGCAAAGGTCACCTCCTCGAGCTTGGTACCCAGTGCAGTGGCACCCGTTGCACTGTCCTAAAGTCGGCCCTGTTCATAAGCCACCCATCAGTCAATCAATCCCTAACCAAGATTCTCAGATCAGTTTCTGTTGACTTTTGTGCTGGAGAGAACATCCAGGTTTTCTCACATATAGGAGAATCACGTCGATTGCACTGTGGTTTTCCTGGTAACTTTGTCAAATGCTTAGTTTTGTATGTGCAAATTTATATTCCCTAAAGTGATTAATCTGTAAGAGAAAAAAACATAACACATGGGCCCAAAGTTTTCCTTAGAAAACCGCCCCTGGCATTTGCAAACGCCGGGATTAGTGAAAACCAAGGCTGCCTAATTATGATTCTCCTTTATCTAAGCAAAAATTATCAGCTGAGTTTTTAGACAGCAATTATCAGCAGAGATTACTGCAGCCAATAATACATTTAAAAGTCAACCATTCTCCCAAATAAAATTCGATATTTGCTTGAGGGTTGTAGTGAAATCAAACACATACACTATAACTGCTGGGATTGTTTTATGGGTTAGCCATAAGAGAGACAAAAAGTAAAAAAGGTTAGTCGCATCATATAGGCATCTAAAAGTGATGATTAAACAAGTTGAAACTAATATGTTTTATCTGCAGATTAAACACTAACCCCATAGGCTATGCTTATGTGCGTTGTCAAAATACATTGCATCCTGCAATTCATGGAAATAGGCAAGGCAGTGAGACTAAATTAAAAATGTCTTAAGCCTGAAACTTAGAAGCATGTACTTAAGTCAACGCCAGTGAATGAAAATGGCATTATTTTCAGCTTGCGTAAGTCACGCCAATTTGGGAACTTTGTTGTTTTGAACCAAAATATTTAACGCATGACTTATTTGGTGTGTGTTTGAGTATATGCTTCCTCGGATTTGACTGGCAAGCATTTTTCGAAATTTGATGTGGCTTGTCTACTGACCTTGATTGTGGTCCAATTTGTGGCCCTGGGAGCAAACTGTTTGTTGCAAAGCAAACATGGAATTGAGATATGGACATTTTCATTGCTTTGTTCTGGGTATTTTATAATGTATTATTGTAAGTTGTGTGGATGTACGATGGTGTAACTTACGCAGCCATGCATAAGATACACATTATGTGAATTGTAAAAAACAGGAGGGATTTTAAAGATTTAGGAGATTCCTAAGTCTAGATTTCTCCTTCATAGATCTGCTTATTTAACTTCAAAAGCCCTTTCGTCAAGTATAAGGAGTGAAATTAAAATTGCTAAACAATCAGATGGCATAATGTAAAATAATGTAACAAATTTCTACAACATAAAATAAAAGAGCTGCAGGCAGTTAGCAATGCCTGTTACCACTGCAGTCAAGGGTCTACATGAACATTTTACTTTCTAAAGTACAGGATCCAAGCATTTTTGTATGCATATAGCACAATGAAAATTCACAATCTAAAATCCAGAGAAATTTGCTTTAGGTGTGCAAGCCACCAGAAACAATAGGTTTGCAAATCATTAACATACACATAATCTGCTAAGTGTACCTTTAAACACGAGAGATGATCTATAGTTTCATGGCCTATAGAGTAGTTTAGCATTGACAAGGCTGGAACACCCCCAATTTGCTAAGCCTAAAATCCAGTGTGAAGTATTTGGCCTTTTCTGCCCAGGAAGGCTAAAATCCCATTAAATGAATATTGTGCAAAGAAAATCAGCATCCGTATACAAACTTGACAACCAATTGCATGACCAAAATGTGTGTAAACAGTCTTTATTATACTTAAGCAAAATGACTGCTGACAAGTTCTACACATTTGAGTTGAATAAAAAATAATTGTCCGCCTCCACCAGGGCTCCGCAGGGTGCAGCACTCTGAGTGGGAGCTGTCAAGCAGTCACATTGTCATGCAATTATCATTTGCACAATAATAGCAAATAAATTGGTCAGACAAAGCTCACTGTGTCATGGGAGCACTTTTGGCATTGTGTGGCTCTGCTATGGTACACTGGTGATTGCTTTTTCTGGTAGATGAGAGGTTTCTATCTTTCCTGATGTGCAGTAGATAGATATGTCAAAGCCTAGCAGACCACAACCACTGTGTAGTGAAGTCCTGTTGCTGGTTAATATGCCAACATAGATGTTTGCTCTAGACATTTCATTATTTAGGTAAAAGTTTTTGTTTTTACTTTATTGACCACATTTTCACAATTTTATATGGCACCACTTGAATTATAATTCATCTATAGATTTTTCCTTGTTCGGTAGAAATGTCTCCTGCTTGGTCAATGGGCTTGTATCCCAACCCTGAGTGCCTTACTCCATGTGAAAGTCGTATCCTGACTTTTTGTTTTGCCCTATAACCACACTAATCTAGCATATGTGCAGAGGCGTAGGCCTGTTCATGATAATGCAAGGTCCAGAACCTGTTCTGTGACCTGGAAAGGTGCACTCAATGTGCTGTCATAGCTGGAAAAATGATAGATTGGGATGGGGCAGAGCAATTGCCAGTGACTTAGATGAATTCAAGCTTTCCATCCATCACCTTGTTGTTTTTGCTCATAGCTGATGAAGGATTTCTTCCCATGCCCTGTGTGAGTCACATAAGGTGGTGGTGGTGGTAGTGTACTGAATTTTGTGAATCAATACTTGACCTGCCCTTTTCCCTTTGGCCACTCTGGAAAAAATTACTTTCATGTGAACCCCATATCCTGGTGCTGACATTTTGTTTGCATGCAGAGTGCATGTATTTGCAGTCAATTTGTAGTAAATGTGTGATAGCAGCAACTTGTTTATGGTGAGTTCTCAGTATTGGGACCAATGGGATCCATTTTGGATAGACCCTAGTTTTTGCTTAGCACAAGCTGGTGGGTGGCACTTCCTCAGACATTGGAAGTGACTTAATTCCTGTTACTGGAAGATGGAGACTCCAACATTGAAGTGGATGAGGATGGAGACAGGGCTACCCGTAGAAATTCAGTGAGTATCTTGTCTGCAAAAGGCCGCAGATTAATAGTTCCTGAGAACTGCATTTTGGTAGATAGCAAGGTAAGGGTGAGAGGTACAAAGCTTCTAGGCAGGACCTGTAAGTTTTTCTGGTCCTGATTAATGCTTCAGGTAGGCTGATGATAACCAGGTATAGAGATCTTACACTTGAGTGTGCCCTTGTAATGGATACTTTTGATTTGAGCCAGCACCATTGCTACCTGCTGCAATAGGCATCACTTTGCGTATAGGCTTTGCCTGCGAGATAGCAAAAAAATGACAGTTGTACCATCCTAAACCAGTTACAAAGCCTTAGTGAGTGGTTCCACATCTCCCATCTGGCAAATAGGTATAAGTAAGAGACCCATACCACACAATTTTGTTCCAGTGCCGAATTTATCTTGATCAAGGTAGGGAGTACTTCCCAGAGTACTCAAAGGGCTACTTGATGATGAAGGTTGATGCTGTATGACAGCCAGTCTCCCAGAGATGAGGGAACATCACATGAAGTTTACACTTCTTGTTGTAGGGGCTGAGAGTATGGCTACCAACTACAAGCCTGCCTAAAAGAGAGTGTCTGGCCCTGCAGCATGAGAGACTGTCCAGAAGGTGAAGCGCAGAATGTTACCGGCATGAAGAATACCCAGAAAAAGCGGACTGCTAGTGTGAGTGAAGCCAGGAGCAACCTGTGTTGTGTGGGCATCCAAGTGTCTCCAGTTGGTTCCCATTGTGAACTGTACCAAGCCATTCAATTGATAAGCAACATCATGTTTCCAGAACCCTGTAGCGTGCCCAATATACTGGTGCAGTCTCCCTCACGTCAGAGCTGCCCCAAGAGAATCAGGCATCATCACCAAGGTGAAAGCCTATATTTTGCCCAGAGACCGCAACTGCCAATGACAACAACCCACTGAAGACCCGAGCTGAAGGCTGCAATTGCCATGATCGAGTCCCCGTCTGAAATTGGCTTTGAGGGATGCAACTGTCAAAGACAATCACAAGCTGAAAGTTCTGCCCGGAAGCTCAAACTACCTTGACCAAACTACCTACAACGAGCAAAATGGCGTTTGGAAAAAATATCGGAACACATAAAATGTGGAAGAAAATATTGTAATGCAAAAATATTGTGGTATAGAATATCGTTGTCAAGAATATAATTTGCTTGGTAAGTAATATCGTTTTTAAGAATAACTTTGTTTTAATATAATTTCCAGTAATATAGTTGCACAAAATTTAGTTTTTTAATAGCATTTTAGTTAATGTATTAATTTTAGGTGTTCGTATTGTTTGTATAATTGTTATTCATTTAAAAAAATGTAGTTTGTAATTTTAAATGATTTAGCTTTTTAAACGGTATTAGTGATTTATAGAGTCATAGCGGGTTGGATTTGTAGTGGGACAGGGTGGGAACTTATTTAAATTTGAAATATTTTTAATTTATTGTTCATTTGATTTTTTATTGTTAATTATTGTTTTAATTGATTATTAATTATGTCAATTTATTTAAATGTTATATTTTGAAATTAATATTGAAATTGTATTTTATTCTTTAGTTTTATGATTAATAATATTAAGTTAAATTCTAATAGCAGTTGTTGGATTTGTAGGGGTATAGGGTGGGAAGTTACTTAAACTAAAAATTATTGTTAATTAGTTTTGCAATTGTTAATTAATTATTTAATTGATTGTTAAATGTTGAATTAGATTAATACTGTAGTATTTAAGTTATATCTTAGTTGTGGGTTGGGGTTTGTAGGGGGATAGGGTGGTAAGTTGACTTGAATACATGTATTTTAATCTTTATATGCCTATTAATTATGTATATTACATAATTTATTAATTATTGTATAATTGTTGCAATAAATTTTAATTTAATCCTATTTGAAAAAAATGTTATATGATTATTGATTATGTTTATTACTTTATTTATTAATTATTGTGTATTTGTTGCAATGTTTTATTTATTTTATTATCTATCAAAAATGTATATGTTTATTAACATTTTTTTAATGCTTTATTATTTTGTAGGTGAGTAGGTTGCTAAGAAAATAAAAATATATAATATTTATTATATAATCTGATATTTATATGTAATTTATTAGCTGGTAATTAATTATAAATAATGGTTTTATAATTTTTTAATTAAAAAATGATTTATATAATAGTTTGTGAACTTTGTATCTGAGATTATATTTGTTACTTACATTTAATTTATTTTTTATGTATTAATTGAAATGAAATAAATAACGATTTCATTTTTTTTTTGGGTGTTAAAGAAGTTAATATTATTATATGTCATTTTATTTTTTGATTTTTTTAACTTATATGTTAACTTTTGTTTATATATATATATATTTTTTTTTTCTATATACAGTAATTAATAATGTTTGTAGTAAGTGTTAAAATATTTGGTCATGTAGGTTATTCTCTTTATGTCGAACTGATGCAGCTTAGACTGGAGTGGGAATAATTAATTTATCACCTCTGAATTCTGACACTTACCCTACAGTTACTTAGAATGGACTAGGAAGAGGAAATCTAATCCCTCCGAAGTCAACACCATCCTTCTTGTTGCTTAGGCTGGAGTGGAAATAGGAAATCTAAACCCTCTGAAGTCCAACGCTTTCCTTACTGCTGTTTAGACTGGAGTAGAATTGGTAACTTTAACCGCGGTTTGAAAGAGTGGGCGGGGCCACGTCGGCCAACGGACGTGCGCAGCACTAGCGAGGTAGTGCTCGCGACGGCCGTTGGCTGACGGAAGCACGGAAGGGGTTAACCACTCCAAAGTCCAACAGTATCCCTACAATTGTGCAGACTGAAGAGAAGAAGGAATAGTAAATCTAACCCTTCCAAAGTCCACCACTTTCCCTATTGTTGTTTAAGCTGGAGTGGGAATAATAAATCTAAATTTGTTGAAGTTCATCTCTTTCCCTACTGTTATCAAGTAATGAAAAGGAGCATACAGTAAAGTATAGTTCATTTATCAATTATAAACAATCTCTACAGATCCATGAAATTCATACACAAATATATTTTACAATGAGTCTTGTAATCTCTTTTGTTCATCAATTATTCTTTATTTTCATTTTCAGTCAAATTCATCAACCCAGCCAACGCGTTTCGTCCAAACATGGACTTCCTCAGGGCTGTAAAAACAATTAAATGAACACCAATTTAATTATGAAATATACACAAAAAGGTTAAAAAGAAACTTAAATTAAAGAAACCAGATAGACATAAACAAAAATAAACAATTCGACCTCTTGTATCAAACATTCATAATAGAATACAATTATTTTCTTCTCATGTGCGACTCCCTGCCTATATCCATTCTTAACACAATATTCAAATATAAGTAGTTAATGAAAAATAGCAACCTTAATTAAATTAATGATTCCAATCAGTAAGAATAGAACAAAATTAATGTAACGTTGTTACATAATAATATCTTATGTTATTCTTAAGACTCTCAACTAGCATGTAGTCTGCCTTTTGATACTGGGACCAAGTTTCCAAAGAGGGATAAAGAGAAATAAGCCTATCCCTCAAGGTCCAAATATCTATATAATGGTACAAATTAATGTACAAAGGGATGGTGGCTCATAGCAATTCAACAACATAATAGTAATTCTAGTAGGTAGGTGCTTAAGAATACTTTCAATAGATAAATCACAGTACTTCAAAGATTCACCTAATTCACACAGAACTCACTAGGGAATATCTCTATAAATTGCTAAAGATTGATAAATCACAACACTGAAAAGATTCTCCTAATCAGCACAAAACTCCTTGGAAATATCTCTTAAAGATAGCAATCTTCTAATATACTTCATTAGATGCTTGTAGTCCCCTTGGTATATGGTCGGTCAAGAACTTTTAAGGATTATTGCCTTTTATCCACACTGAAAATAAAACAGATCATATCCTGTCAATACAAATGCCACTAATCCCGAAGCGACATTTGCTATAACAAATGTAATATGTTACCATTATAAACTTCTCCAAATTAAAACCCAAGGCTAATGCGCTTAGCGTTTATATAAAGCTATATTGTTATAGCAAAAGACATAAAAGAAAAGAAATATGGCAACGCAGTCAAGATAAGGAAAGCAGTCTCATCTCCTTAACATCATAGTGAACTGTCATAACTGCAAAACACTGGCGGCATCAAATATCGCATTAAAAGGTATATGAATTATAGTATGATATATTATATTAATGATTGGACAGAGATTGTGAGAAGTGAACACACTGCTAAAGTCACTCGCACAAAGCCACAATAGTCGTCACCTTAAACTTTAAGTTCAAGAAACTGTAGCACAAGGAGTTACATTTCTGTTTCCTTGCCACAGTATTGGAAGATGAAGAAGATAGATTTGTTCAAACCAGATAAAGTCTCCTCGTCACATTAATATATTTGACCCAGAATGGCAAGCCAAAGATATGACTTTACTGGATCCTGAGAGAAAAGTTAATTCATTTACGTTCAGAGTATATAGAGCAGGGAGAGAACTATGAGCTTGAGTCACATTAATAGTATAAATGCTCATAAATAAGGGCATGTTTGTCATATTCTAGAAAGACAGCAGTTGAATGAATTTGGTCGAAGAAACGTTTTTGAAATATAAAGTAATGGAAAAGCATCTGATCAAAATCAAATAAGGATCACAAATTACAGATCTTTAAATTTCTTTCAAAAATCCATGATGCTGCAACACGAGCTCAAATAAAAATTTCTGCACAAAGAGAAAATGTCTTTGGTATGGAGCAACTATCAAATAGCAAGCAGAAACGTAATTGTCAATCCTCTGTGTACTTCCACTTAAATAGCCCTTTATTTTTCTGGTTTCCATTGGATCATGAACATGGTTGTAGTTATCATTATTCCGGATTTTGGGATCAGGATCACAAGTTTTGGTAGGCCATTTTTTAGGTCCCGAATGCATTATAGCCATTGCAGTTATCAATGAGCCAAACATTTTCTCACAACTTACATCAAAATAGCTCCCAACAAGTAATTTTGGAGGCAATCTGTGGAATGTAGCAGATCAATTTTGCAATTTGTCAATATTTATGAAGCATAATGCCCCAGTGCTTGTCCAAACAGTAGTTTTTGCAGCTTAGGTTGGTAGCAAAAACATTGAATACAGAAAGGTGCATTGCGACTGCACTACAATAAAAGAGCACATTTAAAATTAGACATATATCTTGATTTTAATAGCCCTTCCTCTATATCCGGTCTCCCATGTATTGTTCAGCTTGTAGTTGTATGTTTCATCTCTTTCAGGGATTTTTCGGTTTTTGAAAAGCAGCTATACCAATATCCCAATGCATTTGGATATTGTAGTTATTCAAGTTCACACATTTTGCATCAATGTAACTCTTGATACTTGTGTTGTTCCAGTAGAACTTGGTGTTCCACCATTTCCACGACCGCGGACGAATGAGGCCAAGGGTCAGTCACTATGCCCGTTTTTTAACCTACACACCGTCTGAACTAAAGTCCCTTCACTCTAGAGACCAGTCACTTAACTCCTCTACTACCTCTAGACTGACTAGGCTGGGCATTATGGAAGCAAGGGCTTCCTTCTCAGAAATTATGCAATCTCAACACGAGACAGGACTTAATCAGTTAGGACTCGAAAAGAAATTGGATAAACACAGACCATCGGAGTTAATCATCCTCTATTTAAATACTCGCTCCCTGTCTAAACACAAGCCTGACATATTTCACCTACTGGACTCTACACAACCAGATATTCTTTTTTTAACGGAAACATGGCTATCATAGGAATCCGCCCCTGCTATTCTAGCGGCACTTCCCAACAATTACGATATCCTGCAGGCGAATCACCCATCAAGAAAGATTGGAGGGGGAGTAGCTGCCATTATACGCCAGGATCTAAAATTTACTTCATTAACCCCGTTAGCTCTAACCTCAGTAGACAATTTAGTTATTAAATTGGAGTCAGTTTCGGCTCCCCTAATTTGTGTACTACTATATAGGCCCCCCAGAATATGCCCCTGCTCCCCCACTCCCTGGATGAACAGATGGCCCATTTTATAACGAACCACGCAAAAATATTGTTGATTGGTGATTTTAATTACTGGGCCAATGACACACTGGGTGGACCTCATTCTGGAGAACTGACTGACCTACTTAATGGGTTAAACTTTACTCAGCAAGTAACCTCTGCCACTCACATTAAGGGACATACTCTAGACCAAGTCTGGACGGCTAATCTTACAGTGTCTGCACTGACAGTCTCCCCTTGTATATGGTCCGACCATTATTTAATTCAGTTCGCTACCAACAATATAACCATGGCCAAACCACTAGCAGCCAAAGGGACCATGGCCAGGAATTGGAATAGTATGGACAGAATTCCTTTCCTGAACACATTGGCAAACACAGTCCCTGTTACCCAGCCATCCATTACTGTCAGTGAGGAAACTCTCACTGCATGGCTAATAGCGGCCAGCAACTAACATGCACCTCTTAGGACAGTGAGATCTGCAAGGCGCCATGAAGCCCAGAGATGGTTCTCTGCTGATCTAAAAACACAAAAATTAGCCCTCCGCCAATCCGAAAGGAGATGCAGACGTAGCTATTCTCCTGACAAAAGAGAGATCTATTTTGCCCAACTTAAGCTATACAAAAAAGCAATTTCTACAGCCAAGGCTGTGTATTTTCCCTAAAAAATCCTGAGTTCTTTCAATAGGTCAAAAGAAATATTTTCTATTATCAATGAATTGTCCAATCCCGACAGAGCCACAGTAAAACCAATACCATCTCAAGCACTTTGTAACTCTCTTAACACTTTTTTTATTGATAAAATTACCTTGATTAAAGCCAGTGTACCCATCTGCAACATCCCCAAGGCACCTCCATCTACGCCGAAAAATTCCCATTCCCTTGACCAGTTCCCGGCGATAGACAGCCTGGTATTTCTGGACCTACTGTCCAAAGTAAAATCTGGGTCACCTACTGACAGCTGTCCACCCCACATCTTAAAAGAAGTTTTTTCTTTACTCCCCAGGTCTGCCCTTTCCCTCCTAAATGAGTCACTGTCTCAGGGCATCGTCCCGAGAGCCTTTAAAGAAGCGATCATTGTACCCCTCTTAAAAAAAACAGGGGCTGACCCTCAGACCCTGGCTAACTACCGTCCAATCTCACTGCTCCCCCACCTGGCCAAGGGACTAGAATCCTATGTGGCAAAATGCCTTTGTGACTTTATCGAACAGTCGGAATACCTCGACCCCCACCAAGCAGGATTTCGTCCAGCTCATTCAACAGAGGCAGTAATATTGACCGTTCTGGACACACTCCGGAAAGAAGCAGATAAAGGTTCTCCCCAGGCCCTGGTGCTGTTGGATCTCTCTGCGGCATTTGACACGGTCGATCATGGTATTTTGATAGACCGTGTCCAGGACGCTGGCCTCCAGGGTTCAGCTCTTAGCTGGATAGGGTCGTTCTTGGAGGACCGTTCGCAGTCAGTCCGCCTATCCCAGTTCGCAGCATCTAAAATGAGTATAACATGTGGAGTACCGCAGGGTTCCTTGTTATCACCTCATTTGTTCAACCTATATCTCCTGCCATTGATTCAGTCCTTAAAAGAAAGGAAGGTTTGTACGTTCAATTACGCGGACGATCTACCATTAATGTTTGCCATTAATAACACACCTGACTCTGTGTCCGAATTTCAAACCGCTATGCTGCACATCCGTGATTGGATGAACAGCAACCATTTAAAACTTAATCCGAACAAGACTGAACTTATTCTGATAGGAGGCACTCAGAATCCATGGAGCTCCCATTTTTGGCCAACCGAGTTGGGCTCCTCCCCATCCCATCCTCCTCAGCTAAGAGCCTTGGGGTGATAATTAATAGCGACCTTACCATGAAAACCCGAATTGGATCGGTTACATCGACCTGCTTCCTTCAATTAAGAAAGATAAGGAAGATCAGTAGACTCCTTACTAGGGAAGCACCGATTCAGGCTGTCCTAGCCATGGTTATATCACATATAGATTATGGCAACTCTCTATATTTTGGCATTCCATCATACCTCATCAAGAGACTACAACTAGTGCAGAACCAGGCAGCTAGATTTATTTTCCAGCAACCTAGATGGCAACATGTCTCCCCCCTCATGAGGAAGTTACATTGGCTCCCCATCCCACAACGATCAGCTTTCAAAGTTGGTTGTCTGATCTTTAAGTCCTTGCATGGCCAAAGCCCTAAATTCATGTCCAGCCTTATTCAAAGGCATACACCTACTCGCGACCTGCGTTCATCCTATATGAACCTTTTGGCCACACCCTCTTACAAATTAAAGTGACAAGGTGGTTGCAGGTTTGCAGTGCTGGTACCTAGATTCTGGAATTCCCTTCCATCTGACATCAGAGCATGCACGGACCTCTTGAGATTCAGAAGGCTCATGGTTATTCACCCAAGCCTATGACTGAAATCTAAGCATATGATAAATCAATAGGGCTCCAGCGTATCCTAGAATCAGCGCCAAGAAACCAATCGGTGTACGTGCGCTTTATAAGAGACTTTAACATAACATAACATTGTTTCTGGACACATACTCTGTGTAGCTATCCTTGGATAAACGCAGACCTAGCTGGCCCTGATGACTCAGTGGACTCAGTGGATGAATGCACCTCTGCAGGTAGATTTTTTTTACCTCGTGGTCATAGGTTCGAATCCCAGCAGATCCACATAGCTGTTTATCATTCTGAGATTGATAAATGGAGTACTATTGAGTTCAGCAGCAAAAACATTTGTTATTTCAGTGCCATGATACCTTTTGGGGAGAACTGACTACAAATACATGGCAAGCTTTGTAGACAGATAATCATACAGCGTAGTACTTCAGCAATTGTTCATATAACAGTCTGTGCTGCAAGGGGACATCTCTCACAAAGTTGCTAACGGTCGCTAGCAAGCAAAAATTGGAATTAAAACATCTGTTGGGCTACATTCCAACTATTCAGCATTAATGTTCATTTTTTGCTGCTGTGTTATAACATATTTTTCCTTGAAATTTCTTTACTTCCTGGGCAAACCCAAAATTGGAACTCTTTCCAAAATCATCTGCACTTCTTACGCCTTGAACCTTTAGATTCAATTTACAAGTGAAAATAAGTGTGGCAATTTCATTGTATCCACAAAGGTAAGATGCTGCTGGTGTCCACCAAATTTTTATTGCTAATCACTGCGCTGACACTTCACTGGCAATGTCCATTAATTTCAAATATATACAAAAGACCTTCTTGGTAATCACTATAAATGTACGCATTTGGAACGAATGTTTTTATGTATTTTTCATGTTTTGTTATTCATATGTACATATACCTCCTTGGGTTCTTACTTTTGGAGTCATAAGCCTGACTCCAGCCTAGAACAGATGTAACGAACACTGGATACACCATTCCCCATTCATCAGCCCAAATTCGAGTAATGTTGCACACGCAAGTATTTCTTACCGTCATCTTGCCTTGAGAATGGTGACAGTAAGTGGAGAGATTCTTGATTATCAAGCTACAAAAGTTGCCAACTGCTGTTTTTTCCACGTGGGATATTGAAGAAAATCCTTCCTTTTTAGATCCTCATCTTCATGTACCTGTGATTAATGCCTTAATCCAGTCAATAATGGATTGAGGCAATGCTATCTATCAAGCAGCAGTAACCAAAGTTCTTCAACATCTCCAATTAGCATAAAACACTGCAGTTCACTTGATAGAAGACTGATCAAGACGCCGCTATATCACTCCCCTTTTGAGATCTCTTTATTGGTTGCCCATTCGAAGCAGAGTGGCAGCCATTTTAGATAAGGGATTCCCCTTATATACTAATTGGGTTTGCTGTTGGCGTAGATCTGCAATGGAAGCTGCAATCTCCAGTACATGTCATGTTTAATAGAGAAGGCTGTTATTAACCGGATGCATGGGTGTAGGATGTGTGGGGGATGCGGGGGATATATCCCCCCCAGATTTTGGAGTGGGGGGACACAGGGGACGAGGGTGGGAGGGACGAGGGGACAAAAGAATTTCCCCTCTCCCTTATTATTCGCAAGGCCATTAGCCTGCGAAAGCGCTACCTAATGGCCCTGCACTTGACCTGTGACCTGCCTGCAGTCAAAGAGGCCACCCGCCCTCTCCCTATGTTATGCTGCAGTAAGGCTCGGCTGTTCTGAGACTAGCAGAGAAGGAAAAAAACCTCGGTCTCTTTTTCTTCCTTCCCAGAGAAGGCAAGAACAGTGACCACTTCTCCTGCTCTGCCTCTGGCAACTGCCCTCCTCCCCTCTCTCTCTCTTTATTCCTCCATCTCTTTCTGTCTCTGTCTCACTCTTCCTCACTTGCTGATTTCCTCACTTGCTGATTTCAAGAGACAGCTCTTACGCACTCTCTCTTGCCTCTCCTTTTCTTTATTTGTTTCCCTATGAAATGGATCCAAAAAAGAACGAAACACTTTGGCTGGAAATGTCCTCATTTTCTGACCGTTTTCTATTCCAAAGTACAACCTCGGGACGGAGAGAAAAAAGTATCAAAATACGAAAAATAATTAAATAACTAAATAAAGCAATAGAGTGGTCAGCAGAAAGGCCAGATTGTTGTTATTTACACCCACACACATTAGCGCCACTTTACAGAGTTTGCCAGTTAAGTGCTACTTTCTTTTTATCTTTCTTTGAACAACATTGTTTTTCCAGGGTGGGGAAGTGCACCATTCCTAAAGGGACTGCAGTACCTGGTTGATGGGTGGAGTGGAAAACGTTTAATATGATCGTTTTCAACTCTTTTAATTATTTTAGCTTATAAAATGTGTTCAGAGATGTGGTCTTTTTTAAACCAAATTGCTTACATTTTGTAAGGATATAAGCAATGGACATTGAATTGGGTCCCTTCCGGGTCCTGTAGTCATGTCCTGAACTTTTCGGGCAAAATCACATACTGATTTTTGAATAATGAGTTTAAAACCGTTAAGGTAACCATGTTGTTCCTGCTTACATTTCACATGCTTTACTTATCTTTGCATTCCCTATGAGTGTTTGCTTTTTCCAGGATGTTATTACTTTTTTTCCAGGCAGCATTTTACTCTTGTAACCACAATTCTGAAGAAGGAGGGACAAGGAGCTAGTTGGAAATAGGTCCTGTACCAGTGCTCCTAAAGGTAATGCAAATATCTAAGAATGGTACCAGTTCCTAGGAGGAAGAAGGAAAGAGACCAGCAGCCTGTTATGGTTGCAATTCAGGGTAGGATGTCTCCAAAGAAAGGAATGAGTGTGTCTGAGTGGAGAGTGATACTCCTGTATATGTTGTGCCCTCACACACCCTTGCGAGTGTAAAGCATCATCATTGGGCACTGCTCCTCGTGGGGGTGGCGCTGCAGTCCCTCACGGGCCCTCCAAGAGGGCACTCTGATGGAGATCTTTTAGGAGTTGCCGCAGTTGTGTGTGTGGGTGTGTGGGCCAAGTGGTAAGTGTAAGTGAAAATAAAATAACCCGTTGGTGCCCTAATAGATTTATTCAAGGGTCCTCAGGGTTAGGCTAAAATCTGGACGGGAGTGGAGATGCACTTAATGCAAAAATAGGAAGGGAAAAAGTACGATCCCACTACTCTCAACCCGTGTGACAGTGTAGTGATATTAAAAGTGAAAGGTCGACATGTTTCACGCTACTATTTGGTCCCTAATGGATCCCGGAGCGCTTCATCAGGACCGTAGATACTGGTAGCGGAAGGGAGGAATCAGGGAAAGAGACACCCTATATTCCTACCGTACCTTCGTTAAGGACAAATGAAGTACGTTAGAGTAACGTCTTATCCGTATACTCTAGTTCAAACCCTTCCTAGTATGGAATAGGGCTTCATCAGCGGGTAGCGGTCTAAAGAGGGAAGAAGAGTCATCGCCCTCCAACCGAATCCTGGAGACCTAACAGCCTGCCCAGTAAGCATTTTACTCTTGTCTAGTGCATAATTTGTATTGAGTCGCAGCACAATTGGGTTGAAGCTGAAGGCAGTGCGAGTTTCTCTCAGTGGGGCAGTATGGTGTTCAGTGTGGGAGAGGATGCGGCACTCTGGCCACAGCTGCCAAATTTGGAACTGTAGAACCATGTTCAGCCTTCATGACCAGCCCACCAGCCCACTCTCCAGACAGAGCACATTCCGATGCTACACCTTAGAAGGCCCCGATAGACCTTAGAAGCTCTGGTGTCTTAGCACCAGCAGGTGGACCCTAACAGTGGCAAGGGTGAGTTAACCTTGAAGGCCTGTCCACCACAATCCATACTGCAGTTCACCTCCAGCCTTGCGGGAAGGCATACGAAGAAGCACACCCTAGAGAGACAGTGACTCTGTCACTGAGATCACAAGACCCTTGAGGCCAGTCCACCTCACCCATTGGTACCTCCATTGGCCTTTTTCAGCAGTAGTAGTGCAACTTACCAGGGATTGGCAATGTAGGATTTGCATGCACACCAAACTTAGGGGGTGATTATAACGGTGGTGGGTCCGCCACCGCCACCCCGTCGGTGGCGGTCCGACCCCCATTGGGCACTGCATCACTGCCCATGATATTACAATGGCGGGCGGTTCCCTGGTGGTCGGAAAGACCGACCGCTACGCACCCGACAGGCTCCTTGAGCCCGCCGGTGTGGTGAAGGGGCTCGTAGTTCCTACAATGCTGGTGGTGCCTACCAGGCACCGTAGTAGGGATTACGATGTCCCTTACCCGCCAGCCTTTCCATGGCGGTTCACCCGCCATGGAAAAGCTGGCGGAAAGGGACATTGGGGGCCAGTAGCGATCCCCTTTCCTCCCGGGCTGAAGACATGGGACCTGGGGAGGCACCTATGGTGCCCCCCTACATATCACTGCACTATGTGGCAGACACCGCATGGTGCCTGCCACATAGTGCAGTGATATGTAACGTGTCCCTTTTTTACATTGCGGTGGGTGATGCAGCCAGCATCACCTGCCGCAATGTAAAAGATAGGCATTGCGAACTCCGTAGTGGCGGTCACATTGTAATGCCTATCGGGGGGCCGCCGCCTTGTAGGCGGGCGGTCCGATTCCCTGATACGATGGCGGACGGACTGAAGTCCGTCTGCCATCGTAATCAGACCCTAAGTTCACAAACTTCATGGTCTCTGCTTCATGCACAAACACTTTTAACATGTGCAGCCTGCTTTCGGGCCACTGGAGTTATGCAGCAATGGAGGCCACAATTATGTCGCAGTGTTGTCTAAATTATGCAGCAAAAAAAAAGGCTGCAGCCTAATGCGGTACATTTTATGATACTTTATTATTTTGACATATTTATACATACTAACCGCCTCTGCAAAGCTTTTGCCTCATTAGAAATGCAGCAGTGAGAAAGGTGACCAGTCAACCTTTGCAAAGGGCCCTACACTGCACAGCAACATAAGTCACATTTCTTTTAGTAATTTTTGATCCGTTTGAGCTACAAAATTGATTTGGGTGGAATTGTTAGATTATGCCACAGATGATGTATTATGTGGCAAATATGATATATCACAATTATGAATACATGGATAAAAAGGAGTGCACTCTACTCTATAATTGTGATGTACTTTGACAGCCCAACCTGGAGTAGCACCCACGGATTTAAACAGTTAAGATGGATGAAATCAAGGTTACATGTTAAACCTACACTCCTCACTAAGGGGAGCAAGCTTAAACTGCTCCAAAACAGCAACGAACGCGAAGGACGATTTAATGTTACAACACCAAAGGAAACGTTATTTCATATTATTATTCAGTGGATGTATTTCAATCTTGAAATTCCTTTTAACATGTGTACAGATATAATTAATTAAAGCTCAGAAATGTAATCTTTTTAATAGGCGCAGATTTATACATCGTAAGGGTGGGCGGAGTAATCTGGCGACTGCTGGGGGTTTGTTGAACCGAATGAGGGGATAGAGTAAGGTTTCACATATAGGTGATTTCAACAAGTAGGAGCCGTACCGGTGGATTATGGGTCCCGTAGTAAAAGTGGTAAAAGCTTAGATAATGATAAGGGGCGGGTTTTAAAACGTGATGAGTTTAAAATGGCGTCAAATGTGAGAAAGCGGTTAGTCGGCTCGAGGAGTGAGAATTAGGTTGATGAAAAGCTTCACAGGTACGAGAGGGATTTTTATGCAGTGTGGAACGAGAGGCAACAGGCAGGTTTTGTTATCTAAGATAGTGGGGAGACATTCTCGTAGATGTTCTTTAACGTGGGATTGTATTGTATATACAGATGAAGGGGAGTTGATCAGGAGCATTTTTGCGCTGGGAGGTACTAGAGGGAAAGCGCCAGTTGAGCTTTATTTTTAAAAAAATAAGTACATAATGAATAATGTTAGCGTATTGATATGATAAGCGTTTTAAAATATGAAGTCTAAAATGTTGTTGTCTGACTTTGTAGTGAACCCCTGACGAAGGTTGATGAAAACAACCGAAATGCATTGGGAATGAGATACTACTGAGGATGAACTATGTATGTTTCCTGCCGTAAAAATAAGGCTCGGATGGGCATATTTACCGCATCAGAATTGAATACATAATGGTTTTTCATGTGACGGACGAAAAGGAACAAAAAACTGAGAATTGAAATAAACGGTTTAACATTACAAAACTGGATGATTTTTTGAAGATTTTGGCGCAACAAAGCCTTTCAGCAGTGCTTCCGGTATGGGAGCGACAAACCGTTCCCTAACCCATTGGCAAATATGATATAGCCATAATTAAGTGGAAAACATTTTCAAACTAGGATATTTTACCATTCATGTTTGAACTGCACTTGTGGAATAAGGGAGTAGAAGTGCTGATGACAGAAACTGCACGGCTCGGAGACAAATGGCTTGTGATTCCACTTTTAAGCGTATTAGGCTCACTCTGTGATTGAAAACATATCCCTCTTTGTGAATGTATTTTAATGTCAATAACTCATACTAAACCTTAAATAAACATGTGTATCTATTGGTTGAATTAACTGGTCAGTGAAATGCCAAACAAATACTAAAACTAGGGAAGTTTTGCTCTTTCTGGCCACACCTCTGACTCCGCCCACAGACCCAAATCTCAGGTTATTCTCGCCCTCTGATTCTCCGCCCACAGTTCTCCTACTTTTTTTTCTCCCCTTCGACCACTGCTTCCTGCCTATTGTGTTTTGAATGTCGAGGCCTTTCGAACTGAAGTATTATCGGAGCCTGACTGTGGGGTTAAGCGCGGCAGTCGCAGATCACAGTTGGCTCAGGTGGGACCTGGGGCTTGCAATCAGGAATCACAGACTGCATAGGGCACTTTCCCTGTACCTTCCCATTTCACTAAGAAGCCTAGTAAATGTACCAAATGACACTGCATCAGGAAAAACTCTATTTTGCAGTCCCCTACTTTCCTTAAACACAATAATGCATTCTGGGATAGATAGTCTTGCATTACATCAGCTTAACCAAGTGGATTAATACACAGAGAGCAACGTCAGGAAAAGGGGAAGCCCATGACTTGACCACTGTGTCTCTGATGATATTATGGAGTCCTCTGGTAACATTAAAGGTGATCCACACTTATTCAGGCAGTACCACTCTGAACCCGGATAGAAATATGAGGGCCCTTTTTGCAGGCACACCAAGTGTAAACCAAGTTGCCTCATTATCGAGTCTGTATCATTAATGGCCTGACAATGTTACCAATTTAAAACTTATTTTTCCCACTTAGGCCTGTTGTGGTTGTGATTCACAAAAAGTGTAAGAGATTTTCTCACAGTATTGCACCAACAATCAAAATGTGAGTAGCCCTTATGACCCCATTGCGCCAGTTGGCGCCTCGTCCACCCTTAGAATTTCCAGGCCTGCTAGGGCATCTTCTTTAAATACTCAATAAAACGTGTGCCAAGTGCTTTAGCACCACATGCCCTCTGTGCTGTCTCTTTGTGTTTGTCTGTGACACTGTGGGTCTTCTTGAATAAGGGACACTCAAGTGGGCTTTCGTTAATAAACTATGCTTTTGAATACTGTACAAATTAGAGTTTCAGCAGAGTAACTTTAAATTTTAAAGCTCCAAGTGGACAAGAATCACAGATGAGGTCATCAGCCAGTCGTGGCTCTTTAGCCAGCAGCCCTTTGCATACGGGTACTTGTAGTTTTACATTTTCTACTATAGGCACGGACTTTGAAATCCAGGCATGTAAAGTACAGTGGGACAAAAATCCATATTGTCATGAAGGGCCTACATTTGACATGGGGCCAATTGACAGCCAGGAGCGTAACAGCTCTAGGTATGAATCTGGGTCCAGGATGACAGAGGGATTATGGCTCTCAAAGAATGTAATCTGTGGAATTCACTTGTCAACAACGTGGGGCCAGTACGAATACTTCTGGATTGGATATTGGGGTGCAAACTCAGCAGACAGTTGTAAGTTCTGTACACATCACTGGTGAGGCCTCATCTGCAGTATTAGGCCCAATCATGCAGGTAACATCTAAAAAACAATGCAAAATTATCAACGGGCCAGTCAGGGACATATTCAGACACCCTCATTCAAGGGGACACAGACATTCAAGAACCAATAAAACAACGAGGAAACAGGCCTACCCCATCCACACACCCAGGATCTGTAATTACATCCCTGTATCCATTAGGACCACTCCAAGTATGCTTCAAGTTAGGAAGGAGCTGAAGATGCATGTCTTTAAAGAACATTACATCACAACACAGTAAAGAGTCCACCTCCCATTGCAGAACCCAGGATCTCCCATCCAGATTCACTTTCTGGTTGGATCTCTGCCTTTGACCATGTAAAGCACTCCGTTGCCTTTCAACTACATGTACACTTTACAAATACAGCTGATGCGAACAGCCGCTGCCCATACAGGTTAGAGCAGTGGGGCGGTGGGGCCGGGTGGGAGGGGGGGATTTCGACAGACTGCGATGAGGAAAAATGAAATATTAATTTCATTTTCCCTCATGGTCGTCTGTTGAATCCCCCCCCCCCAACCCGACCCCACTGCTCTTACCTGCAAGGGCCACAGCTGAATGCAAATATGATGGCACTGGGGTCAAGCAACAAGTCCTGCCTGTGGAGGCCCTATATTCTTACATACCATGGGAGGGTATGTGGGGGAGGCATGAATGAGAAATAGCAGAAGCTGTACACAGTGCAGTTGGCAAGCATTCTTTAGTAGTGGAACCCTCCGACAATTACAGACAAGAGACTGGTAGCTGGTGAGGCTCTGAAGCAGCATTCACTCTGATGGAAACAGTAATGTAAGTACTTCAGCAGAATTAACAAGGATTGGAAAATATATTTTAAAATGGGCTTAGATTAACGCCAGAGTTAGTTGTGCTGAGTAAGAACAGTCAACTTGGGAGACTGTTTTGGGTAGAAAGGGGGCAGGGACTCTGAAATGAGTTTGACCATGTGGCCCTTATTTTTGGTCATATGTAATGTTTCTGTGCTACGTCATGGGGAAGGGAGAAGGTTGGGGTCCTTGTGTCTTGCAGAAAGGAGAGAAAATTGTGTATCTGCTTTTTAGGCAGGAGATAAAATGCAGAAAGGGACAGACTAGCCACTCTGGCATGTTCTTTGTGGGCTGCAAGCTAATGATGCTTAATTTAAGCTGGTGTCTGCAGGAGAGGCCCAACTGCATTCTTTTTTAGAGACCGGTACATTTTTTAAACCATCAAACTGTAAAACCGAACAAGAGAGAGAAAGGCATCAAGGGGTGCGGGCAGAAGGAGGAAGGGAAATATGGAAAACAGAGAAAAGGGAGAAAGCAAAGATGAGAAAGAAGCTTCAAGAGTGAGATATGTGAATGGAGATTATGTTGGTGGCTGAAAGAGCCAGGAGCTGAAATCATACAGACAGCCTTGGTATTCAACAACCCAGCTCCGCTACAGATTCCCTCACTACCACCCTTTAACAGTGCCCCTCAAGTCTCCATAACCACTCTCTCAGATGCATTTAATTAGTTATATAGCGCCACTCATACCAGTGCAGGGTGTCAGCACTTTACATCACACACACTACACAGAGGTAATCAATCATAGTGTGTAAAGCTGTGTATAGGAAATGTTACATAAAACTACAAGGTGTAGGAGTCACATGTCATCCATACTTGTAGACAGTATAGTTTGAGTGCTTGGTCTGGATGTTGAAAAGTGGGTTATTAGTAGGGACAAATGTATATCTGTCCCTAGCAATAAGGCCACTACCTCAATATATGGCTCAGTACCGGTCTTAGAAAATTATTCCCATGCTTAACCCTTGGTAGCTTGGCTGTGAGCAGGCCGGCTTAACTTCAAAGACAGGTATGTAAAGCATTTAAAAACACCAATTCAGTAAATAATTAAGACACAGCACACAATAAAAATCCAACACCAATTTATAAAAATAGGAAATATTTTTATCTTTAAAATGAAAAAAATCCAATGTAGGGAACCGGGGATATGACCTTTTAAAGATTTAGCACTATATAGCACATAGAAACCTATAGCGCCTATTGGTACATCTGGTCACGCTAGACCTGCTCAAAGTCAAAGTTTCAGGCCGATCGCGATGAAGCCCTGCGCGGCTACTACTTGCGGTAGGTCTCGGTCAAAGTTTTTACCTTCTGACTTAGAAGCTTTTCTGGAGCTTTTCTTCCCGGGGTCCCTCAAAGCTCTCAGCCAGTCTTGATTCAGTGAGGGTTCCCCGGCTTGCCTTGCGACGAGCTCCCGGTCAAACTTATGGAAGTCCAACCTCCGGAGCTTTCCAGTGGAACGAGCCAGGGATTCAGGCCAGCACACAGTTGATGGTGGGTGGCTTGGCTCTCATGGTTGGTCCCGGTCACCTTTTCTAAGTTCGGAATCAGAAACTTTTACAGAGCTTTTTCTCACAGGGTCCCTCGCTGCTCTTCACCAGGCTGGATTGGGTGAGGGTTCGCCGGCTTGGGTTTCCGCTTACGCCCGGTCAAACAATGGAAGTCGGACCCCTGGAGCTTTTCAGCGGAAGGAACCTGGACGCAGGCCAACTCATGGTTGAGGGTTGCCAGCTTGGCTGGCCAGGTCGAGTCGGTCCACTTATGGAGCTTTTTTCCAAAGTTGCTCCAAACTTCTCCAAACCTCTGGAACTTCTTCCTGAAGTTCCCCAAAGGGTCTGGAAGTGTCCAAAACATACTCCAAGGGTCTGGAATCTCCAAGATGGTCCTTGAAAGGGACTTCAGTTCCCACAATCCACATGGATAAAACATTTACAAATTCACTGGTATTTCTCCAGTCTGGGGATTCTTGGTAGTGGTGGTCCAGGTAAGCTCTGTTAACCTTAAGCTTTCAGGGAGTCCACTGTTTAGTCCTTTTGAAGCAAGGTAGTCCACAGGGCTGTAATTCCAGATTGTGCAACAGGCGCAATCTTCAGAGTCCAGGGTCTGGTTGGCGCAAATCAAGCTCCTCAGCAGGGACCATTCTTCTCTCAAGTTTCAAGCAGCATCATCTGAGAGGCTCTGTCCCTCTCAGATACTTATTCCAAGTTCTCTGGGTCAAGAAGGAGGTCACTCCTGTCCAATGAGGTGCAGGGCAATGCCCCAGGGTATGACCACATCCTCTAAAGTGTGGCATTATTTTCTCCCAGAGAGCACAATTTCTCCAAAATTCATCATGGCTGATTTTCCAGCAGAGGGAGCAGAACTAACTAAACCAGCCTACAGGATGGCTTCTTCTACATAGGTCCACTCCCCTTACATATGGGAATTCCTCCTTAATCCCCCCATCCGGCTGTGGGGAGAGGTGTAAATGAAAGTGATTTCTCCAGCTTGTCTCCTCCTTCCCTTGACGAGCATTATTTACTAACCCTCCCCTGGATCTGGCATTCCTTTGCCCAGCAACCACTCCTCCCAGAAAGGCTTCCTAACCCCAGGGGTCATTTATCACCTCTTTAAACAGCCAGGCTAATCCTCTTACCTCTGACCAATCAAGGCAGAGCACTACAGGAGCTGAATTGTGGCTTACAGACAAGAAAGTCTTATAACTTCTTGTCTGTACATTTTAGAATAAATTCAACAATACCATATTGTTGCATTTATCATTGATATTCTTCTGAGTCCTTTAATCCTAGTTTTATGGTTTTCCTTTCTCCAGTTATTAATTAATACCCTCTTGCAATATGGGTTGGGGATCTGCAATGGAAAGATGAACTGGCCAATTTCTCCAATACCAGGGCCTATATAGGGACCCTGCTTATACCTACAGGACCCCCCACCCCTGGAACACCTAGGAAAGACTTTAGGGGTTCTGATTATATCCAAATATTGCAGATCCTCACTTCACAGTGCTCCTTGCACAAAAGTCGATTTTGGGAAGCACTTTACTACAATGTGAGCGGTGAAATGTGCATCTTCACTAAACCCAGGGCATATAAAACTCATTTTATAAGGGTCCTCCTTATAGATGCCTGACCCCCACCCCTGGGACACCTAGGGGAACCCTAATATGCCCCAACAATATAGTTTATCAATTTGTAAGTGCCCCAAACACAAAAGTCGAGTTTGGGCACAATTTGCATTTTAAAAGCAGTCCTGCAACACAGGGCTGCTTTTAAACTGACTTCAGGCTTCAGCAGTGCACACATGCAAGTGCAGAAAAAGCTGCTGGCCTCCAAACTGCCATGCCCTATTGTGGACTAGGGACTTCTAGGTAGTTCTAACCCCCCTGCCCTATTATGTACTAGGGCCTTATAGGAGAGGTCATGCCAATCATAGGGGTACCCTAACCCATAGTGCATGTAGGTGTTTTCACTGTATTTTTAAGTGTCTCTTTCAGCATAGCACTGGCCCTGGGCCAGATTAGGCAGAGCCCAGGGTAAGTCAGAGTCAGGTACCACCAGTACCAGTCAGCAAAAAGTTGGGGGGTGCCCAGGGCACAGGATGGCTTTGCAACAGTAGAGAAGCACAAACTCAGAATTTAAAACAGAATTTAAAACAGAACACCATGGTTGGGAGGGTTCTCTTTAATAATCAGAATTGATTTCTATCCTAATGAACCCATTTTCCACCATTAGAATAATGAAAGACTGGGAAAAAATCTTAACGCTCTAATCTATACCTAGCAGTTTTCATGCAGCTCTCTGATGACGGTTAATAGCTCACTGTTCAATGTTAGAATTTTAACTTATAACCTGCAAGTAACAAAAGAATCTCTCAGACAAAAGCAGCAACCCACTGACCTATTTACATTATATGCATTTTGTGATCTGCGTGGTACACATTCTTTGCAGCAGGCATATTAACCCACTGTGGCTACCTTACCATGAGTCAAATCTCTCTCACTAAAGAACATTAATCACTGAAGTTATCTTCACATTTTTGTTGCCTGAAAATTGCTGGAGACCAGGAATGCAGCAGAAGGTACTTTTCAAAACATAATGCTTGCAAACATGATGCCCCCATCCGAAGTCAGCGACCTTTGTTAGCTTGGTGCATGAAGATGCAAGATTTATATACATGTTTTTTTAACATTTGGTCTAATTACTATGCGAATGTAAATAACAATAAAGCATACATGCAAACTGTGACTACATGCCTGCTTTTCTCAATATTTCACTTCAAAACTATGCGATTGTATTTGTTTAATGGGCGGTGATTTGTATAGGGTCACTGGAAAGTGCACAAGGTTGTCACTGTCCCCCCCAGAATTTTAGTGTCTCCTACGCCCATGACAGGATGTATTTGTACACGACTGCATCTGCCACTGATTATGCATTTCTACAATAGAGTACAGTGTGTTTAATAACATGGCCATAGCTGCAGTAAATCCCATACATACTGGATCATTTCTGTGCACTTTCTGGGGCTTATTTACAAGCCCCTTGCGCCGCCGGTGCGTCACTTTTAACATGGGAAAAAGTGACGCACCTTCGGCGCAAGGGGCTTGTAAATATGCTCCTCTGTCTTTTGACACACCGCACTATTTGATTTTATTTTATTAACTGGTATCATGCCAACAAGGCAATACAAACGTTTCATATACATACACGACATAGAATAAAACATGCTACTTAAAAAAGAACTCCAGTCATCTTAAAAACATATACATTTTTACACTAAAAAACTCCTACCCACCCCCATAAAAAGATATTTTAAAATCTAAAAATCCTAGGTTTTACCTACTGTCTAGCCAATATTTGGAGCACTAAAATCTATCCTGCTTCCAGTCCAAGCTGAGGAACTCTACCGTAAACCCATTTTCACACAGATATGATATTATTCATATATCTAAATGGGGTAAACATTATCATCATGCAAAATACGATTCCTTTTGTGCAAAATAGAGTGACAATAGTGCAGAATACAGTTGTATTTATACAGAATGCGATTAGGTAAGATCGGCTTTACCGTTGTACAAACAGGGTACACAATTATCATAGTACAAAATACAATTCCTTTTGTGCAAAGAAGAGCAACGGTGGTGCAAAATGTAGTTATTTTTATACAGAGTGCGGTTGGGCAAGATAGGCATTGGCATTGTGCAAAATCCCATCCCTTTTATAAAGGGTAAAACTGTGGCAATACGGAATACAATAATTGTATTTTTGCAGAAAAGCAATTTTAAATAGGAGGCCTCAATGATCCCATTCCATATCACTAATGCAGTGGGCCACTCTGCTCTGTTAACTGTTCGTAAACAACAGCCAGGAGTTTCCCTACTGCATAGCACAATGATATATTATCACAGTCATACGATTGTTGTCATTAGATCACTTGTATGGTGAACCTGTGACATTCTAAAAGCTGGTAACAGCAGTTTTCTTCTACTATTATCAAAACATGAGCAGACTATAAGTAAGTGCAAAAAAGTTAATGACATATTTTGGCAAAAGGGACACTTAACTATTTCTGTCCATGCCTATCCAACCAACTTCCATCATATAAAGGCTGGCACCTGCCCCAGCCTAACCTTCAAAACCCACTTCCGTATGTAAGTACTTTCCCGCAGGTAGGGCTGAATATACGCCCCGTAACTTGACTCCTTTAAATGATGCAAATGATCTCTCTTACACACATCTTCTAGTTCACTCCTCCTGGAGCCCTCTTTTACTAAGAGCTTTAATGTTGATTTCTGCTGTACTGCAGACAATCCTTGAAATTCTACCCCTACTGAAGCTTCGAATGAAACCATTTGTCAGCATACTTTTTCTACAGACAAGATTTTACAATTTGCCTTAAGGAGCCCTCACCAGCTCTAAGGAGACTAAACCAGTAATTAAGGAGCCGCTGTTTGTACTTAAATAGTACACTACTAAGAGTCAATTCTAATCTCAAGGGGCTATTTACGGATCCTCTGTGTAGGCCAAGCCACTTTTTCCAAACATTCATTCTGTACCCTCCTCAAATATTTTACGGGCAGCACCTCACAACCATACAACAGCAGACTACCAATTTTAGCATTATATGTCTCTCTCGGCACTTCAATGGACTTATGGTCCAATGTTAAGTTCATCCTATATAAACCACCTGCAATAGCCCTAGCACGCACCTCCTGGAGGTCAATACGAGGTGTAAAGTTGTGGTTATAACTGAAAAAAAGACCAAGATAGCGATATCCCTTTACCTCTTCTACTGGGACGCCATTTAGCTACCACTTAAACCTTTTTCTTCCGTACCCTTCCTTTCGAGAAGACCATTACTTTAGTCTTAGCCGTATTTATTGATGTATTTATTTTCATATCGTTGGACTTGCAGTAATCAGCAAATACATCTAGTTGCCTCTGCAGGCCAACCAGTATAAGATCCAACAAAATCATATCATCAGGATAAAACATTACTGAGATGGCCTCCTTACCAAATTTTGGTGGAAATGATCGAGCTAGGTTTAATCCCAATCATCCATAATATATATATATACAGAAGAGGAGCGGGCCGTCATACAACCCTGCCTCAATCCATTTGGGGTGTCAATATTTCTGGACAGTGCTTCATTGCCCCCTAATTCAACCCTGGCCCATGAGCCTTAGTACAGTTGGATAATCAGTTTTAACAAACCTGAAGGAAACTCCCATTTCCTCATCGTCTTCCAAAGTAGAGGCCTATTTATAGTGTCTAGCGCTGTTGACAAATTGATGTATTACACATACAGAGGTTACTTCTTTTTAAAGGCATATTTTTCGGCCAAAAGATTTATTATTAGACCATCATGCGTTGTTGAGTATCCTTTAAGAAAACCCATATGAACCTTAGGAAGAATGTTGGCCTCGCTTACTCAGTCTTCTAACAGCCCCAGGAGATGTTTTGCATATTCCTCGCTGGGGATATATAGCAATGTAATCACACGGTAACTAGACAGCAGGTCCTGCTTCCCCTTTTTATACAACAGGACCTTAATACTACCTTTCCAGGTTCTCAGTATCTTGTAGCCGCTGATCATTTCTCCAAATACTGGTGCCAGGACTTGAGCCCACAAACTTGGGTTAAGTTTAATTATATCAGAGGAAAGGCCATCCAGGCCCTGGGGCCTAGAACATTTTAGGCCTTTTAAAATGGTTTCTATACTCCCTACTGTCTGCATCAAGTGGCTTACAACCGCCCCTTTGTCTGAGGCCCCAACCTGCCTATTCCTCACTCCTCCATCATCTACCTCTTCAAGTTTGTACAGCTCCGATATACAACTCATCTATGTTTCCTCCGGAACTGCTACAATATTTTTGGTCGCCCTCAGCACTCTATTCACTATATTCCAAAAGCACTGAGTACTTCCCGATCTCAGGGAAACAACTGCTTTAACCCATGTACTCTCCTTGTCTTCCCATGCTATTGTTCTGAGCTCTTTCCTACAGCTTTTCCTATAACATTTAATTAGGTATTCCTTATTAACCCGCCTCTTTTATAGACCTCCCTTATGTTCTTATTTAGTGCAGCCTTAGCCTGTATTTTAGCCAAGCCAGAGGAATCTTTCCTGCCCCGGATACCCGTTAAGCCTGCTGATGCCATTTTGCTTATGGAGGCAATTAGATTCTCTTACTCCTGCACAAGGAGCTGAGGCAGCAAAGTAGACTGCTTTTTCAGTACCTCCTTCAATCTATTTTGAGTGTGACATTTTAGTTTACCATTCCATACCAGTCTACTCTCATTCAAATAGTGAATTGGTATACTATTTTGCCAAAGGTCTCTTAAATGTGTATCCCTATTCAGTGTGAGGATTAGAAGCTAAAACACCTATCACTAAATCCTTAACTATACCAAAACTTTCTGTGGAGATCATTATGTAATCTATCTATGTAGACACCCTTCCATTATCAAAGGTATGTTGAGCAGGCTGGTCTGCTACACATCTACTATTTACAGTAGTTAAGTTGAAACTATCAAGCAACAAACCCAGTTTTCTCCCTCTCCCATCCCCCCAGTGACACTCCAGATGCTGACAAGGGATACCAGAGCATTTTCTTTCTCCCTTTGGAACTTGTCCTTCACTGGGTTATGGGGAATCGTAGCATTAAAATCACCCTTCTGCAGGATTGATACCTTTGGAAAACTTGAGCTCACCATATCCATCAGAGCTGCCAGCTCCTTCAACTGATTATCCAACACTTTATTCAGAGGGAGATGACCTTGCCATGTATTTGCCCCATTCAGTCCTGGCCCGACTGCTCAAGATCATACCATGGGACATCAGTCGCCCCCACCTCTTCATGAGAATTAAGGATCAATGATGGAGGGGCTGCACCGACCAGGGTGTCAACAGAACCTTCTACTGCTATTGATTGCCCAGCAAGAGTCTCTTCTTGTGGCACCATAATAGGAAATTTAAGCCTTCTTGCTCTTTTCTTTTTTAGCCTTCAAATGTTTCATTTTTTCTTTCTTATGTCTGACTTAAAAACAGGCTCCTCTATGTTAGCTAGCTTTTTACCCTTTTTTACTTTTTAAAATATCCGGAAAACTTCATTACTTTTCCCGATATCACAAACTGGATCCGGCAATACCTCCCCCTTACTGGGGGTGACTTGTCCTAAAAGAGGGATTCCAGCTGGGATAGGTCAGCTGACATTTCACAGTTATTAAAGTTGATTAAATTTCCAACTCATTTGGACTCCCATCTCCCTACTACTTGGGCCTGGGCTTTTAACATTCACCAAGCTACTCTCACCTACTGATTTTAAAGTCAATTCCTTAAGTATCACTGACAGAATATCTAAGATATGATTGGAACTATTTGTGGTTTTCTCCAGTAGAGACAAAATTGATGACAAAACACGCTCAAGATTTGTCAATGAGATAGAGAAACACACGTAATCCGGTGGAATATTATGGATGGGTTCAATAACAAATAAGGAGACCATGACATTTTTGATGAAACGGGAGCTGTAAGGTTTAGGGTACTAGAAAACATTTCCCAAGATTTTTTTTAGATGCTTGGGCGTCTCAGGCAATAATTCCACACCTGTGTTTACAACCTCGTCATTAGTTTTAAAAGGTGAAATGTCCGGAAAAGTATAGTCCAATAGAATAGAACACTGTAAAATCTGTGGTTCTGCAATAACAGTACACACTAAGGAACGTTCATCCAAGGATGCGTTTTCCCCCCTACAGTAGAGTTCCTGGACTGGCTGAATCGATTTCTGCAGCACATACCCAACTTCTGTTGGTGCAGGCCTCTGATCTTCTCCTGCTTGCATCACAGCATTCATTTTTGACTGCAATGACACTATGCTGGAGGAAGGAGTTTCTTCTGGTAGTTTTTGTATGTACGCCGATATTATTCCACTCCCTTTGACATATCCCAAGTGCGGCTCTCTATTTCTTAAATGGATTGGATTCGGTTTTTTGGCACAGTTTGGAAGAAAGAATTCTACCCGATCTGAGATTCTTTGCCGTCATAATTATAACCAGAGCTGTTAGAAGATGATTGACTCAATGAGGCAAAAATAGGGCTGGAGAATGACAAAAAAGATGCAGTAGCCAAGAGGGCCTTCAAGGGGAAAAAAGAGGGTCCAGTACCTGTGCGGCTGTGCCCAACCAGGCCGGGCTGCTTCCGCACAGAGGGGCTCAAATTTGTTCCTGGATCCACTGGTGCACCCCTTGCTCTGAATCAATCAATCAGGGAATTGTAAGCACGCTACTCACACGTGAGGGTCTCAAGGCGCTGAGGGGGGGTCCGCAGATCTGTTTAGCCGAAGAGCCAGCTCTTGAGAGTCTTCCTGAAGGTGTTCAGGGAGGGGGCGTGTCTGATGTCTGCCGGTAGCTCGTTCCAGGTCTTGGCTGCAATGTGAGAGAAGGATCTTCCACCTGCTCTGGCTCTGTGGATGCGCGGGGTTTCGGCCAGTGCGAGGTTGGAAGATCGGAGGTTTCTTTTGGGTACGTGGAAGTTGATTCTGTCGTTGAGGTATTTGGGTCCATTGTTGTGTAGGCATTTGTAGGCATGAGTGAGGATTTTGAAAGTGACTCTTTTCTCCACGGGGAGCCAGTGGAGACTTCGTAGGTGTTGGCTGATGTGTTCGTGTCGGGGGATGCCGAGGACGAGTCTGGCGGCGGTGTTCTGTATTGTTTGGAGTTTGCGGAGTAGGGACTTGTTGATGCCGGCGTAGAATACCATGGTCGGCACCGCCTCACCTTCCCCAGTTATTGGTTCCATGGCAACTTTGCAGGGAAGGGGTATGAGCACGCTCCAAAGTTGCAGAGCAAATTTAACAGTCTATTGCAGCGCCTAGTTGAATCGATTCTCCAGCACCAGGACTCACACCAAGCCTTGCCCCTCTCCTGGTCCTCCAACTTGCAACCTTTCAGATATTGTGGTATGGTGAGGCAGCAAGAGCCTGGTTTGCTGCTACATAGATTGGTCACACAGACATAGAAAGGTGGTTATTCCTCAAGGATGTACGCTGCACCCAGACTTAGCTGGACCACTTCTGAAACCCCTGATAACCGCCAGAGGCAGCAGGAGCCTAACCCACCTACACCTTTACTTGACAAACTGAAGCTTGCACAAGGTTCTTTTGGGACTTCTCTCCCCACAGTTCACTCTGTTAAGCTAAGAAATTGTACAGAGCTTATTTGAGTCTCATTCCAGCTACAGTAGTAGTCTCGCAACCATAGCCTGATTGCCACCTCTGCAATAATTGGACCCACCTATGTCAATGGTGCCCTTCCAGAAAAAAGTTGGATTTTTTTGGTCAACTTTTATTTGCTTTGCATTTGACCAAACACCCATCAACAATCAGCAATACAGCGTTTTGGGAGAGCTAAAGTTCATGAGGCTAGAAGGGGCTCACCGGCTTCTCTTACTCCACTTGCCACAAATCCTTGCAGCAAGCTCTTCTTGTGGCCCCTGCACCAGAGGGCCTCCAAGGCAGAGGGGGATGCTGAGAACAATCTATGTGGAGAGGCCAGACACCACCAGCTCCACTCTGCCCCACCCCCTCCCGTTGCCTCGGTTGCTGCAACAATGCCGATGCTGCTGTCGCTGCCTCCTGTTGCTGGCCTCTCGCAATTGTGCACCCCCCACTGGAGAAACTGGGGATCAAGCACCAGGGGCTTAACTGCTGAGGAGACCGGGAAAAAAGAAGAAGCAGCCAGCAGCAGCAATGGTAGCAGCAGCCCTACACTCACCTCGCTTCTTGCTGCTCTCCTTGCACCACTGACCGTAGCTCCACCCCGGCCTCTGCTGCTCCGTGGCTCATGATTTGCGTCAGCAGGTTCCAACCAATGTCTCTGTAAGTGAGTGACACACCGCAATAGGCAAACACACTTGACTTGAAGGGCATGTAATGCCAACAAGTTACTGCTGATGGTACTTTGATGTAAACAGGAAGGACTTGTAAAAAGGCTGAAACTGCAGCACAGACCGAGGACAGGGAGCATCAGTGCCCCACTTCCAAGATGCCAATCTTAGTAGCTTGCTTCCCCAGGAAGCCATCTTATTCAACTTCTCATTCGCATATGTGGTAGCCTAGATTACTGTAGTATGTAGTTCTAAGAGTGCTCCTGTCTGGGTTTCTTTCAAGTGGACAAAAAGTGATGGCTTTGCTAAAGTTGCAAATCTAGATGTGCATGATTGGATACGATTCTCTCCTCTTTTTTATGTTGCTACCTGCTTGTGCCACTCAGAGCTGTGTACTGTATAGTGTTAGTTACAACCATAGGACCAGTGGCGTACCACAGACTGATGGGGCCCCCTTCACATAGTGATGAATGTTCCTTCATATCTCAAATATTCACCCACACTAGTAACCCACCATGTGAGATGCTACATTTACAGGACACATTGTACCCATCTGTACCAGTTACAAAACAGGCCTTCCACAACTGAGGCTGACAGAGAACAAAACAAAAAAGGCAACCTGGTTTAAAGATCTAAGATGTAATTAGACTCTGATTTTCTTAGCTTAATCACACTATTACCAATCTTAGGATGGCGTTCTGCTCTGTCAATACCATAAAATTGTAAAATTTCACTATTACTTTCATAAAAAATCTCCAATACAGCCACTCACGCAGCATCTCACTCACCCACACACCTACTTATACAACCACTTATGCACCCATGCAGCCACTCACACACCCATATGCATAAGGAATCATACAGTCACATAGCCCCAAAGTATTACAATACCTTAGTATATATTTTTAACAATCATAAACTCTTGCAAAATACTTACACTCACTGGATGGAGTCATCAGAAATGTAATCAGTGATGTCATTTGAGATGTCATCAGTGATGTCACTGACCATGTCATGAGTGATGTAATATGTGAGGTCATAAGCAGTGCATTGCAGGGGCGTAAGTTATAGTTAGCTCAGGTAACTATAACTGCTAAATTTCACTGGTTTTGTAGGAGTGAACTCTGACCCTAACTATAACGTCACTGCAACCTTTGGCTTTTTCAGTTTATTTCTACGGTTGTTTGAATTCTATTTGCTAACTATAATGGCCCTGTAACCTTTGTTTTTTCAGTGAATTTCTAAGGTTTTTTAAAATATATTTCCTAACTGTAACCTGTAACCTTTGAGAGTGAGTGTATGAGTAAGTGCATAAGTGTCTCAGTGGTTGTGTGAGTGAGTGTAAAAGTGAGTGTCTCACTGGGTGCATGAGTGTGTGCATGAGTGTCTGAGTGGGTCTGTGAGTGGGTGCATGAGTGTCTGAGTGGGTGAATGAGTCTCTGAGCAGGTCTGTGGCTAGTTGAGAGAGAGTATGAGTGATTTTGTAAGTGGATGCATGAGTGTCTTACTGGGTTTATAAGTGGGTGTAAGTGTCTGAGTTCATCTGTGAGTGGGTGTGTCAGTGTCTGAATGGGTCTGTGAGTGGCTGTGAGAGTGTCTGAGTTTTTCTGTGACTGGGTGGATGAGTGCCTGAGTGGGTTCTGCTTGTTTTCTCCCCAATTTCTGACTTTTTTCTCCTCACTTCTAACCTTTATTTGACCTCTTACTGCTCTTTTCTGACCTCTATTTGCCTCTTTCTGCTCGTTGCAGGCCTTTATTTTGCCACTTTCTGCTTGTTTCTGTCCTCTATTTTGCCTCTTTCTGCTCCATTCTGACATTATTTTGCTTCTTTCCGCTCGTTTCCGACCTCTATTTTGCCTCTTTCTGCTCTTTTCTGATCTCTATTTTGCCTCTTTTTGCTTGTTGCTGGCCTCTATTTTGCCTCTTTATGCTAGTTTCTGACCTTTATTTTCTCTCTTTCTGCATGTTTCTGACCTTTATTCTTACTCTGCTGCTCGTTTCTGACCTCTATTTTTCCTGTTTCTGCTAGTTTTTGACCTTTATTCTGTCTCATTCTGCTTGATTCTCACCTTTATTTTGCCTCTTTCTGTTCGTTGCAGACCTTTATTTTGACTCTTTCTGCTTGTTTCTGACCTCTATTCTGCCTATTTCTGCTCATTGCTGACCTCTATTCTGCCTCTTTCTGCTCTTTCCTCACCTTTATCATGCCTCTTTCTGCTCGTTGCTGACTTTTATTTTGCCTCTTTCTGCTCATTTGTCACCTTTATTTTGCCTTTTTCTGCTCATTTGTCACCTTTATTTTGCCTCTTGCTACTCTTTTCTGACCTTTATTCTGCCTCTTTATGCTCGCTCACAGACCCATACAGAACTCACACATAAAGCTACTCACACAGCCACTCACTCACATGTACAGCCACTCACACAGCCACTCCCTCACCAATACATGCACTCACATACTCACTCACACACCTGCACAACTACTTAGATACCCATAAACACATCCATATAAGCACTCATTCATCTGCTCACTTAACAATACAGCCATTTACACAGACACTTACTCTCCAACACAGCCACTCACACACCAATTCACTTAACCAAACACCTACTCAAACAGCCACTCACTAACCCATACAGCCACTTTCACACTCGGTCATTCACTCATACAGCCATTCAGCCATTCAGACACCCATTCACTCACCCATACAGTCACTACATACCCACTTTCCAATACATAAAGCTACTCACACAGCATCTTACTCACCCACACAGCTACTCACACACCCACTTATACACCCTTACAGCCACTTACACACCCATACACACAAGGGCACATATAGTCACACAGCCACTGTAGTATGTTAGTATATATGTTTAATCCCCATAAACTCTGAAAACACTTACCCTCACTTGATGATGTCATCAGTGATGCCATTTGAGATGTCACCAGTGATGTCACTGACATGTCACAAGTGATCGAATATGCGAGGTCATAAACAGTGCACTGATAGCGGGCAGGAAACCAGATCAATAGTCTGCTCCTGCCCGCTGACAGCAGACTTACAGTTTGCTCTCGTAACTCCTGCCAAGTGACAGGAAACTACTATATCCCAATGGAGGGCACCTCGGAATGAATGAAGACTGCCTTGGGTGGTGGCGGTCCCCAGGGCCATTTATTAACTTTAATCACATGCGAAAAATACCCAATAATATGGTTTGTTATGAATATCATGTGGATGTAGCAGAAATTGTGATTGTATTACAATTCCCATTAGGCTACAAACATAGCCCAATACTACTAGACTTATGCAAACAGTATTTAAATTACTGGTATTGCTCTGTTCAAACTGTAGTTGAAGTGAAGCATGCAAATGCACTTTTTTATACTTTTGTATTGTTAGGAAAAGAATAGCACTATTTACTTGGATTAAAGGTAAATACAAATTAAGTTCCATAATATTTATGATAAAATACATGTTAAATGTACAGGTAATGTTTGAGTTATACTTCACTGTAATTTTTTGCTAATAGTACTGTTCCTTTTTTTTCTATTTTTCTATACAGGTACAACCAATGTTACTACTATGCCTTCAAAATATTATCAGAAAATTTTTTAAATGAAAAAGTACTTGAAATGTATTAGAGAAAAAGTACCCACACCTCCAAAAGGACAATGTGGATGATCCAAAAAGGAAAATGGCAACAGTAGTATTGTATGTTCGCAAAGTAAGAGACAATACTTTTGCATGAAAAAAAACCCATATTCTAGTATGTCTAAAGAACACACTTACAAAAAAGTGTATTCTCTGTTGTACAGTCGTACAAGGAGTGAGAACATTAAAAATATTATCTGTAAACAGTTTAAAAACAAAGTATTTGGTAATTTACTAAAAAATAATCCCACTTTCAAAAACCATAATGCAAAAATTAAACATAAACAATACGTTCACTTGATTGTGGAAAAAGTCTTTGCTCTGAAAAGAAAATTGTTTACTTTAACCATGAATCACATGAAAACACTCATGCATTAAATTTTGACTTACAAATTATGTAAGTTAGCCTAAAAAACAATGAATCAGCTAAACTTCTCTATCATATTTGCAGGCTCTTAGAGACACCCGTCCAGCAGTGAACCATACTTTCACAAAGAAGGATACCATACATATACTAAGTGGATCCTATCTGTAAATAGTCAAGGACATTGCTATGAAGTTATGCATGGCTCTGTTGTTGGGTTAGAGAAGAAAGTGAAAAATGTAACGGACCACTCAAACCAGGATTTTTAGGAAAAAGCTATTAGACATCCTGTTTACCAATGTAATTGCCCTTCAATATGCAAGATTAGACAAAATCTATCGGAAAATTACAAAACTTTCCTACTATTTAAAAACAAACATTTGCAAGGCAAAATTTAACTTTTGCACACATTAGAGAACTGGTCATTTTTAAATATTACACACCTACAAGGCCATAGTTTAGGCTGCCTTACAAATGATATGTGTAATTCTACTCTTCATTCCATTAAAATGCTTTCAACTCATCATTTCACTATACAAAAACTAGCAAGAACGTTATACTTTGTTAAAGGGCCTGCAATACAATTGGAGCTAATAAATGATGCTGTATTACACTCCAATCCTGGGATTTGTCCTATCAATTACAAAGTACATACAATCAAAATACTTTGGTGGTGAGTCTGCCGATGACGTGTCTCAAAATATTTTATACCCAGAAAGTACAGTGGACAATCTAACTATGGACATTAACCAGTAGAATTTGGATATTTACAATAAAATGAAACCAGTTCAGAAACTCATATAAAGTGTGCATTTGCTGTAGATGCAAATATAATGGAAAATAAACAATATATATTGATTTACTAGAAAAAAATGGAAAAAGAAGACAGAGTACCTTGGAGAAACTTGCTATTTTTGGTATTGTGCAAAACAGATATGATGTTTGCTCTGATCAAATTGAATGTTATTATTGCCTTGGGAAACTTGACCATAACTTTATGCCTTCGTGTGCAATTTGGAATAATTTGGAAATTTACCTTATCCCTGCAGAATTAATTTTTTTTAATTTGTATGAAACTATCTTAATTCAAACTTTATATCCTTTTCAAACTATTATTACATTGCAACAAAAATCTGGGAAATTTCAAGCTCACGAATTAGTGCTTGCAATAAAAGGAAAGGTTGTTTTTCTACCATTAGATTTCACAAAACATATTTTCAATGTGGGAGTACAGCACAGATTAGAAGAACCTTTATTTGTATTAGTTAAAGGAGTTCCAACAAAAGATAAAAAAATTGGCAAGATTTAGTAAGCTTTGCTTAAAGCACAAGACGCAATTACGTACTTGTTAGAAAATAAAATACACTACCAAATTTTTAAACTGAATTACTTTAGAGCCACCAATGAACTACTAGATCCAGTCGAAAGTAACGTAGACCAGTTTCAGAAAATCAGTAAACAACACTCAGAAGAAATATAGAAACACTGTAGTATACTCCCACTGCATTCAAAAGATTTAAAGGGTGATGCCTTAGAACTCTATCAAATGAGAGAGGCTACAGGAGATCCTGTTAGTATTTGGGAAAAAAGTTTAGAAGGTCGATTTTATCCAGTTTTCTTTCCAACAGGAAGAGGAGGGCGATATGATGATCATCCTATTACAATCACTACAGAGTAATATTGATCAACAAGACTATGGTGCTGATTATGATGGCGGTCGGACGAGCGTCCGACTGCCATCCTGTAGGGAATGGGACCGGCCGACAGGGAGTCGGTGGTCCCGTCAGACAAATAACAATCCGACCGCCATGGAGGCGGTCCGAAACATGCCTCTTAGCATTTAGGCGTGTGCTGTTCCCATGGGGCACAGGGTCAAGACTGATTTGCATATGGCTGGGTCCAAACTGGGGTGGCGTAGTGGGCAAAAGAACGATGGATTTAACCCAGATCTTTTGACTGGGGGAGAATGTTTGCATTGTCAGCATTCCGTCTATCATTTGTTTGCTGTAACACTTTTCGCCCTAAGTGGGATGGGTATGCCCAGACGTGGGTCCCTTGCTCACTGTGCCACTGGATTCAAGCTAGCCTGGCTGAAGAAGGGTAACATACACTGAAACCGGTCCCAGGATGCTTGTTTCCGGTCCAGGGAGGACCAGGCCTGGCAGTTCGGTCTGGACTGTTCCCATGGGGCACAGGGTCAAGACTGATTTGCATATGGCTGGGTCCAAACTGGGGTGGCGTAGTGGGCAAAAGAACGATGGATTTAACCCAGATCTTTTGACTGGGGGAGAATGTTTGCATTGTCAGCATTCTGTCCATCATTTGTTTGCTGTAACACTTTTCGCCCTAAGTGGGATGGGTATGCCCAGACGTGGGTCCCTTGCTCACTGTGCCACTGGATTCAAGCTAGCCTGGCTGAAGAAGGATAACATACCCTGAAACCGGTCCCAGGATGCTTGTATCCGGTCCAGGGAGGACCTGGCCTGGCAGTTCGGTCTGGACTGTTCCCATGGGGCACAGGATAAAGACTGATTTGCATATGGCTGGGTCCAAACTGGGGTGGCGTAGTGGGCAAAAGAACGATGGATTTAACCCAGATCTTTTGACTGGGGGAGAATGTTTGCATTGTCAGCATTCCGTCCATCATTTGTTTGCTGTAACACTTTTCGCCCTAAGTGGGATGGGTATGCCCAGACGTGGGTCCCTGCCTCACTCTGCCACTGGATTCAAGCTAGCCTGGCTGAAGAAGGGTAACATACCCTGAAACTGGTCCCAGGATGCTTGTTTCCGGTCCAGGGAGGACCTGGCCTGTCAGTTCGGTCTGGACTGTTCCCATGGGGCACAGGGTCAAGACTGATTTGCATTTGGCTGGGTCCAAACTGGGGTGGCGTAGTGGGCAAAAGAACGATGGATTTAACCCAAATCTTTTGACTGGGGAGAATGTTTGCATTGTCAGCATTCCGTCCATCATTTGTTTGCTGTAACACTTTTCGCCCTAAGTGGGATGGGTATGCCCAGACGTGGGTCCCTTGCTCACTGTGCCACTGGATTCAAGCTAGCCTGGCTGAAGAAGGATAACATACCCTGAAACCGGTCCCAGGATGCTTGTATCCGGTCCAGGGAGGACCTGGCCTGGCAGTTCGGTCTGGACTGTTCCCATGGGGCACAGGATAAAGACTGATTTGCATATGGCTGGGTCCAAACTGGGGTGGCGTAGTGGGCAAAAGAACGATGGATTTAACCCAGATCTTTTGACTGGGGGAGAATGTTTGCATTGTCAGCATTCCGTCCATCATTTGTTTGCTGTAACACTTTTCGCCCTAAGTGGGATGGGTATGCCCAGACGTGGGTCCCTGCCTCACTCTGCCACTGGATTCAAGCTAGCCTGGCTGAAGAAGGGTAACATACCCTGAAACTGGTCCCAGGATGCTTGTTTCCGGTCCAGGGAGGACCTGGCCTGTCAGTTCGGTCTGGACTGTTCCCATGGGGCACAGGGTCAAGACTGATTTGCATTTGGCTGGGTCCAAACTGGGGTGGCGTAGTGGGCAAAAGAACGATGGATTTAACCCAAATCTTTTGACTGGGGGAGAATGTTTGCATTGTCAGCATTCCGTCCATCATTTGTTTGCTGTAACACTTTTCGCCCTAAGTGGGATGGGTATGCCCAGACGTGGGTCCCTTGCTCACTGTGCCACTGGATTCAAGCTAGCCTGGCTGAAGAAGGGTAAGATACCCTGAAACCGGTCCCAGGATGCTTGTTTCCGGTCCAGTGAGGACCTGGCCTGGCAGTTCGGTCTGGACTGTTCCCATGGGGCACAGGGTCAAGACTGATTTGCATATGGCTGGGTCCAAACTGGGGTGGCGTAGTGGGCAAAAGAACGATGGATTTAACCCAGATCTTTTGACTGGGGTAGAATGTTTGCATTGTCAGCATTCCGTCCATCATTTGTTTGCTGTAACACTTTTCGCCCTAAGTGGGATGGGTATGCCCAGACGTGGGTCCCTTGCTCACTGTGCTACTGGATTCAAGCTAGCCTGGCTGAAGAAGGGTAACATACCCTGAAACCGGTCCCAGGATGCTTGTTTCCGGTCCAGGGAGGACCTGGCCTGGCAGTTCGGTCTGGACTGTTCCCATGGGGCACAGGGTCAAGACTGATTTGCATATGGCTGGGTCCAAACTGGGGTGGCGTAGTGGGCAAAAGAACAATGGATTTAACCCAGATCTTTTGACTGGGGGAGAATGTTTGCATTGTCAGCATTCCGTCCATCATTTGTTTGCTGTAACACTTTTAGCCCAAAAAAGTGCTGCAGCACAAGCCTCACTGCTAAGAGGCATGTTTGTAAACATCTCTGCACCTTGTGACAGGTACCATGCGGTGCCTGCCGCACTGTGCAGGGATGTTTAGGTGCCCCCCAGATCCCATAGCTGAGGGTCAGGGGGAAAGGGGGCCCGCTAGGAGACCACAATGTCACTTTCCATCAGTCTTTTTAATGGCGAGCTGAGCACCATGAAATGGCAGGCGGAAAGGGACATTATAATCCCTACAGCGGTGCCTGTCCGACTGGCTCCTTGAGCCCGTTGGATGCGAGGCAGACCGTCCTTCTGCCAGATGCCTCCACCCATCGCATCCTAATGCAGCAGGAGGTCCTGCAGGAACCGATGACGGTGGGACCGCCACAAATGGCCTGACGGTGGCGGTCTCACCGCCATCGTAATCAGGCCCTATATTCTGAAGACCCACGTTTTAGGCAAAACTGACCATATATTTTCACATTACTCAATGAAAGTGAATCATTCATTACCTCCCAATGCTGTTGCGCATGTCATGCGAACTGGTACAGGATTTCATAACATAACAGCTTTAAAGTGGCAAACAATGGCGAAAAACCTTGAATATAACTTCATAAATATCATGGCATGTCAATGAGGCACAAATGAATATTGGTTCCGAAGACATGGAGAACTAAATGTATGTTGAGGAATTTGGGACCACAGACTTGGTTTCTGACTTTATGCTGTGCTGAATACTTATTGGATGATTTATGTACTTTCCTACTTAAAGCTAACAAACCTTTGACAGATGTGGCTGTGAAAACACCAGGGGATTTCTGTTCCTTAAATCCAGCAAATGTTTGCAGATTTTTTCATCACAAATTCCAAACTATGCTTAAGTTCCTAACAAATAAAACAATACTTTAGCCCTAGAAGAGTTTGTTGATTTCTTTTGGAGAAAAGAGTGCCAGGTGAGAGGTGCACCTCATATTCATATGCTAGTATAGATACAAAATGCACTGAACTTTGGAAATGATTCTAATGAATATGTTCTTCAGGTTACTGAACAATATGTTACATGTGAAATTCCAAATGAAGAAAGTAAAATTAAATTGTTGGTACAAGTTATTAAATTTCAAACTCACAAATGCGGAAAATACTGTTTAAGAAAATTTCGAAACTGATCAATGCAGTATACTAAATGTTGTTTTGGATTCCCAAGACCAATTTAAATAAAAGAAATAGAGAATAATCTTATGTCTTCTGTTAGGCATGTTGTTGAAGGAAAGTCCCCAAAAACGTATAAAATTTAAAAAGAGGACACACATCACAGAGGATCAATGACTACAACCCTTTAATACTGCATATGTGGAATGCTAATATTGATATCTAATTTGTTGCTGATAATTCAACTGCTGTTGCCCGGTATGTCACTTCATATATTACTAAAGCTGAGAAAACTGATATGAAGGAAGTATGGGGAGAAATATCTGCTGAGCAATCTTTAATTAAAAAACTGTATTGATTTAGTCCTCAAATGCTATCTCATAGAGAAATTAGCAGTTAAGAGTCATGTGAACATTTAAGATCTACAAATATGTATGCTAAATCTCAGGCTATTACATGGCTTACCTTAAGATTATTGTCCTAGTGAAGAAGAGTTTTAAAACATTTGCCAGAAATTGAATATCTTGCTCACTTTGGTCCTGAAAACAAGGACATTGGCAAAACCAATTTCATAGACACATACTACCCTAACAGAAGCCCTTTATTGGAAAACTTATCACTATATGAAGTATCTCAATTTTATACTTACAGACATAATGTTGTTGAGGATGTTCATACTGTAACATTTAAGGTGCAAGGAACAGATGGCTGCTTAATACATCATTCAAAACCTACACTAGTTAATTACTGCAAACCTACATATAATAATCCTACAAACAAAGAATCTTATTTTCTGGCACTGTTACAGCTTTTTAAACCATGGCAAAAAGAGAAGAATTGATTGGAACATTTATATCTTATGAGGCAGCTTTTTATGACTTCAAACCCATTATCACAAACCAGAGTTTAAGATTTATGTCGATATGTCGGACCAAGAACTTTTAGTTGGAAAAAAAATCCAATCAGAACTATTATGCAATACAGAAAGTACCAATACGGTTTGTAATATAAGTCCTGCAGACCCACTTGTGTTGCCAAATATTCAAAATAAAGGAACAGTTGGGTGAGATTGACCTTGCTATGGTAGAAATGGACGGTGACAATTTTGACTACATCTTATCACAATTAATTTGTGATCAAGGTGCAATATTTGAGGAAATTAAAACAAGTGTTGATCATGGACTACAACATAAACATGGTTTATGTATATGTTCTGAATATCAGCCTATATGAAAATATATATCAGGCCAAGCTGGTACCAGGAAATCGTTCCTGATAAAATGTATAACTGCTTACCTTCACAAAGTTACCAAATTTAATTTATCTTGTGTTGTTACTGCTCCAGCTGGATTAGCCACACATAATATTAAAGGAATAACATTACACCCACTACAATTGCTACCAGGGAAACATAATAATAAACTGAAATACTTAAAATTAAAAAGTGACACAGCACAAGAACTTTGTAGAGTTCTGAAAAAACTACACAATTTCATCATAGACGAGGTTAGCATGGGTTCCAATTGATGGTGGCGTTTGTTCACTTAGGTATGACAGAAATACTGAAGACAGCAAGTGATAATCTTATTGATAAACATTTCTTTGTTTTTGGCAATCTACTTCAACTTACTCCAGTTAGAGTGGACCCAATTTTTAAAACTGTGACAGCCAAAAAAGCTAGAAACTCCTTAGGAAGTATAAGTAACATTAACATTTGGTTGCATTTTTCGTACAGTGAGCTTACACAAAATATGAGACAAGCATGTGATGAAGAATATGGCAATTTTTTTAAACATATTGGGCTAGGGATTGTTACAAAAAGTGCAAAAAGTCCTTTGCACAAGAAGACTATCCACTTTATTTCCACATTGTAAAAGTCCAGTAGAAGTTATGCATTCCCTTCTTTTAAAAGTATTACCTGCCAACCATAAAGGAATGCAATTATTTAAATATGGAAATGTTATCAATAGAAAATGAAACAAACTATACATTTATCATGCAAAGATTCTTTTGAAACTCTTGGAGCAAATGTTCCGATTACAAAACAAAAACCTTATCTACAAAGTTATTGAACATGGAAAAATCTGTGTCACGAGCAGCTGGATTAGAAAAAGATGTATTTCTTTACAAAAATAACAGTGTTATTTTACAACACAATTTGGATGTAGAACAAGGACTTCTAAATGGAGCTCTGGGACATATACTAAAATTTGCACATTACAAAAATAATGATGAGATTGAAGTTGTTATTTTCCAAATTGACAATATTGAGGACCCAAAACACATTGAAAGAGCAACAGCAAGATCTTTATAAAAGAAAGAGAGCAATTTCCTTTAGTTTTAGCTTATGCTATTACAATACATAATTCTCAAGGTTTAAGTTTGTATTATGCATTAACTAACATTAACTAACATTGGCTAAATTGTTTTTAAAGAGGGTATGGCATATGTTGCTTTATCCCGTGTGAAATCTTTTCAAGGACTATGTATTATCGAGGTCTATGACACCAAAAGGAATGCAGACCCCTCTTGTCTATGTGAATGTAATCGATCAAGACAAATATATACTCCTTCTCTTGGTTAATATCCAGTGGTGTGTAAACCTAAAACATATATGAAAAGGAAAGAAAACTTTACTATTAATGAGGCTTTGGAAAAAATTGAACCGTGTAAAAAAAAAGAAAGAATTCAACCTTGACATTGTGGGACTTCAGTTTACTGCTATAGTAATGTCATTGTTAATTTGCTTTTATATTTACCTTCAGTGAAAGACTTACTTTTGGAAAACACAGATAAGCTGTTTGTAAAACTTTAATTAATCTATATTCCCTACTTCAGTTAAACAAACAATTGTGCCAATCTACAAGTGGAGTCAGAGATATAGTGGATGTTTGTACAGGAACTGTTCGTTTCTCACAAAATGAGCACCAGGATGCCCAGGAATTTTGTATGGCTATTGCTAATAGTAGCAAATGTGTAGCAAATGTGTTTCTCACATCCAGATCTGTGTGCTCTAAGCTACTATTGGGAACATGAATGTTTCCAATGCTTTCATAACAGTCACAGAATTTGAAAGATTTGTATACCTTCCTATTCCTGATTGTTAATCAATATATTTTAAGTAATTGATACATCAAGCTGTGCACTCAAACTTTTGTTCCATCCCTGGATATCAAGTTCTCTTAACACTTTCCTTAACTGTGGAGAATAAGGGCCAGATGTAGGTAAATGCATGTTTGCGATTCCTTAATAGCGATTTTTAGGGAATCGCTATTAAGGAATCACAAAATGCCATGTAGGTAGGAATCGCAATATTTTTAGCGATTCCTTAATATTCCTTAATTGTGAATTGCAAATTGCGATTCGCAATTAAGGAATAACTTCCCATTCATTCCTATGGGCCAAGAGGCCCATAGGAATGAATAGGAATTGCTCCCGCAATTTGCGGGTCACCAAGAGGCACTCGCAAATTGCGGGCGCAATATCAAGGGTGCCAGGGTTCCAAAGGACACCCTGTTGCACCCCTGAAATGTGCATGTGTGCACATGTGGCGCACATACATGCCCTAAGGGCATGAATGTGTGCCACATGGCACTTAAAAAAGCAAAAAAGTGCTTTTTTAAAGGAAATCGCTAATTACCACCAACTTGAAGTTGGTGGTAATTAGCGATTCCTTTAGGCTAAAGTGCGCTTTCTTTTGTGCTACTTACATTGCATTTAAGGAATCACAATGTGAGATTCCTTAGATGCAAGAGCAAAATAAGGAATCGCAATTTTGCGATTCCTTATTTTGCTAGTAGGTTTCAACTTACCTACATTGCTCAGCTGCCAAATAGCGATCGTAAACGCTGAAATTCTGCGAATTTCAGCGTTAGCGCTCGCTATTTGGCCACCTACATCTGGCCCTAAGTCTTTATATGTCATGTTAGAAAGAAGGGCTCCAGGTGATACAAAAATTGATACCGTAATTATAGATTTCACTGCTACTCAAATTTCCATTTCTGGACGTACTTTCACTTGCCCTGTAATTATTTTCCATCATGGGGAAAACACTATATGTGGTCATTACACCATATATTTAACAAGCAATACAGGATGCACTGAATGTGATGACACTATGTTAACCTTTAAACACAGGTTGCCAAAAAATGTAATGAACTGTTACCTTCTGATACTAACTCCAACATTTTAATTGTAGGTCAGAAACTGAACATATGGAGTCTATATACTACCTACTACCTACAGTAGATACGACATTATGTGGCCTAGCATTGTTGATGACTTGTAAAGAAATCTACTGTTTTAGGTAAGAAATGTAGTTACTTATTCAGAAGAGCTATACAAATTAAAGTGCAACTCATAGTTGAACAAGCACAGTATTAGGATGGGTTTTATCACAATCCATTTGATTTGTGTTTTTCCCCGGTGTTTGATGATGAACAAAATATAATGCTAATCTGCACGCTGGGGGGGGGGGGTGATAAATGATAGCATATCTTAGTAACATTCCTGTTACTACCATCTGAAAAACACTAATGGCCTTACTACAACTTTGGCAGCCCTCCAGCAGCACAGTCATCACGCAGTCCGCTGGAGGACCGCAAAAGCCTTTGTGTGCCCACCCGCCAGATTGCAAGTGTAATCCTGGTCGGGCGGTGATGAGGCTGTCTCACTGTGGTGGTCTGTTAGGCTCATAAGAAAGCCTAGCATGCAGACTGCTGCCATGAGAGCATCTGCATGCTAGGCTCCTGCATGGTGTGGCACTGCATGCCACACCGTGCAGGAACAGGGGTGCAATTCCAGGGGCGCACAACATGTGCCCCCCTGCATGCACCTCCAGGCCCGGTAGCAGCAGGGGCCCTGTTAGGGCCCCCTTAGTTGCCTCTCTGCCACCCTTTTCATGGCGGGCTCACCAGAATATGCTCAGTGGTGCCGCATCGGCACCTCCAGCATATTCCTGCTCCTGACTGCTGCGCGACTGCCGTGGGATTCTAGGTCCCTGGCAGTCGCATCAGTGCTGTGTCGCAGTCCTATGGAGAGCCATATACTTAATAAGCACCTAAATGAAAACATTTTGTTTCAATATCTATGTATGTTTATTTCTGTATATTGCTTTTTTTGTAATTCTGTGTTTTAGTGAAAAAAAAAATAACATTTGAAATTTTGCAAGGTACAATAGTATTTATATAATAAATCTACTGACTTCATGAGACTTACTGTTGATTTACTTTCTCCTTTAGTCTTCTATTTCATATATTACTAACATAACATATATTACTAACAGTACCTGTAAGTTAAAAATTTGTGATAATAATCCGCTCTTTCTTATAATGAATTTGAAAATAGCTCTAACAAGAACTTTTTTTCCTTCTTTTTGTTCTGGTCTTTTTTTTCTTTTTTTCTCCATAAACTGAAGGTCAACGGGACCAACTATAAAACAAAACAAAAACACACCAAATAGGGCATCAAGAAACCTGCACCAAAACAAAAAAAAGGACAGCGATGCGCAATGACAATCTCATAATGAATATTAAGTCACTCTCCTCTGAGACAATAACTGTTTCACAGTATAGACAGTAAGTTGCAGTCCCCACATTGGGCTCCACAAAGAAGCGCTGCTGCCAGAGCCGATTGACAGCAACCTGCGAGCCAGCTGCTGGAATAGTGGGTGGAGTTGAAGTACGAGATTGTAGTTGTGGTTTAGTGGACACACCAGACATTGAAGGTACAGCAGAAGGTGGAACGACCTGAGGAGCAGCAGAGGTTCCCTCCTCCATTTGGGCCAAAACCAACTGGTGCCTCTTTTCTGCGCTTGCCAAACGTGTGGCATGCATGGTGCTCAGGGGCTTTCTCATTTCTGTTGTCCCTAGGGAGTACTGCTGTCCTGTTCCATGTGAGATTACTTTATTGCACAAATAACAAGTCACCTGTCTGGCATTGACTTTCTTCTCCCCTGGTGGAATACTGAAGAATTGACAAACAACCGACTACTTTTGTTTTTTACAGCGCTCCAACTCCAGCTCCTCCATGGCAATGTCCTCCTCTTCCTCCTACAATGCATATTGAGCAGCACGCTGATCTCCTTTAGCCTTGTCAGCAAAAAATCCCCCAACAAAGCAGAGTCAGCAGACACAGGCCTGTTTGAGTTCTGAATAGCTCAAAACCACTCAGAAATAACACAAAATATAAACCACTTTTCTATTGGCAGGTAAGAAATGTTTTCATGCAAAAAGAACAATTGATGGACAGAATGCAGAACAATGTCATACATTCACCCCAGTACAGAGATCTGGGCCTAAATCCATCGTTTTTTGCTCAACATGCCATTCCAGTTTGGACCCAGCCATATGCAAATCAGTCTTGACCCTGCGCCCAATGGGAACAGTCCAGCCCGAACTGCCAAGCCAGGTCCTCCCTGGACAGGAAACAAGCACCCTAGGACCGGTTTCGGGGTTTCACCCCTCATCAGCCAGGATAGCTTGAGTCCAGTGGCATGGAGAGCACGGGACCCGCGTCTGGGCATACCCGTCCCACTCGGGGTGACAAATGCAAAAAGAACAATTGATGGACAGAATGCAGAACAATGTCATACATTCACCCCAGTACAGAGATCTGGGCCTAAATCCATCGTTTTTTTGCTCACCATGCCATTCCAGTTTGGACTCAGACATATGCAAATCAGTCTTGACCCTGCGCCCAATGGGAACAGTCCAGCCCAAACTTCCAAGCCAAGTCTTCCCTGGACTGGAAACAAGCATCCTAGGACCGGTTTCGGGGTTTCACCCCTCATCAGCCAGGATAGCTTGACTCCAGTGGCATGGAGAGCAACCTATCAGAATCTTTATTACTATTGCGGCATACTCCCAAGATAGTCATTCATATTAGAGCCCTGTGGGCAAATTTGACATATGCATTATTGATTCACATTACAATCATACTACATAATCAATATGCTTCACTGCCATCATGCTGCCCAAGTGCGTGATACACTAAAGTCTACATGATATACTAATCTTTGAAAAACCACCATCGCAATATGGAGATTATATCATGCCAATACTATGTGGGAATACACTTCTAAGCATGAAATTACCTTTAACTAAACCAAAAATAATCAAATGCATGTTAAAAACCCTTTGGTGTAATGTGACTAAATCATATTGGTAAGGTTTGCAACCAAACTTATATATCTCTAATGTCAAGTACGATACCTGCCCCTGTAAAAAATATATAGCAATCAATCAACACTAGAGCGTATGATTGTCCTGATAGGTGGCAAGCAGCTAATCTAACCATGTGTGCAGCTCCTCATTAATGTTGAGGCCCTGTGGAACGATAGCAGTGACTCATATTGATTATGTAGTTTGATTGTAATGTGAACCAATAATGCATAAATTGAATTTGCCCACAGGGCTCTAATATTAATTATGTGGAATGAGTTACTTACTTGCGTAGAATGATAGCAGTGACGCATATTGGTTATGTAGTATGATTGTAATGTGTATCAATAACGTATATGTTGAATTTGCCCATAGGTCTCTAGTACAAATTATATAGAATGAGTTAGTTTTAATTGCCTACTTGGACACTATGACAACAATACTGCACAGATATGTTTGGGTGCCATAGAATGATTCGCTTAAAATGTACTGCTTTTTGAAATAAGATCTTGTTCTTTAGAATCATGTATGTGCTGTCATATCCTAAAATCATGTTGTTCTGACACACTAGTAAATGCATACAATGGGAGACACAGTAGATACATGTGCCGTGATGAAAAATCTGTTATATTTTAAAATATGTTTCGGGATGGAATTATGCACTTCTGTTGATTAATAAGCAATGTACAAGCAAATAACATGTTGTGATTGACTTGATTTGTTATATCTGGTTTGCACCAAATGAATGAATTCATTCCGGTAGCAGAAACACAACGTTAAAAGATGGTGATCGGAGCAACACATAGGACCTTGTCTCTTTTCTGTTGTTATTAGCTTTTGGTATGTTACCGTATTTAAACTGTATTCAAACGAAAATGGTATAATGTCGTGAACAATGCAACCGAATTGTGTTGAGTTTCATTTCTGAATAAAGAAGCTTGGTTACTACAATACCTGGAGTGCCGTGTCCATTCTTGAAGGGAGGACGGGGTTTATTGCATTTGTGACATGATAGCAGATGTGCCTGAACCACTGCACCATTGATGATCCGGCAGCACACAAGCACCTACCTAATCCAGTTCGTATATGTATATATTATCTACTGGCACTCCTAGTTTCCATAAGAAGAAACATTTTTGCTTTGCTTATATCTTTGGCAGCATTTGAGAGCTGCTGTCTGGAAGGTTTCGGGGTGATCTGTCAAGTGAGAGCAGAGAAAAATGGGAGTCCAAAATGCGTTTTCCCATGCAATTTCCCTTAGGGATTTTAGACACGTATACAGCCCCAACCGCTGAACCGAATTACACCAAATTTGGCAGAAAGCTAGAACTTGGTCCAGAACAAATGATTTTTATAATTTGGTGAAAAGCTGTTCAGTAGTTTTGGAGTTATTAAAGTAAAAAATGTTGTACGTCTAGAGAAACGGATCCACTGTGGCGATGAGCGCGACCCCTGTGTGCTCCGAGGCGGATCCTTGGATCAACACCTTAATTGAAAAAAGACATACACCCACTCACAGACCCACACACCTACTCATTCACTCACTCACACATTCACACATCTACTTACAAGCCCACACAACCATTCACACATCTACTCACTCACCCATACAGCCACTCAAACACCCACTCATAGACCCACAAAACCACTCACGTGGCCACTCACACACCGACACAGCCACACCCACTTACACACAGACGCACAGCCACTTGCACACACAGTCACACACCCATATGGCAACTCACGCACCCACACAGTCACTCACCTGGCCAGTAATACAGTCAGTAATACACTTATAGAATTTGCAAAAGCATATGTTTGTATTAAATGTGGTGTTATTTTAGTACTGAATGTGTGCTTTTGGTTGGGAACAGATCCATGGATCCATAACATAAATTTAAAAAAAGAATGATTTGGTGAGTTGCATTCATAGAAAGACTACATAAGTTACCTTACCTTAATATTTTAATTTTTAGTTTTAAAATATATAAGAATGAATGTGTGAATAAAATCTATTTATAAACTTGTGAAAATGTTTATTAGTGAGTTAGACTTATGGGCCAAATTATAGTACAATTTATATTTTAAAAAATGATGAAATTCACTAAGAAACCAAAGGTTGCAGGGATATTATAGTTAGGAAATAGCTTTAAAAACCATGGAAATGCACTGAAAAATGCAAAGGTTACAGGGACATTATATTTAGGAAATAGAAATAAACATACTTAGAATTTCACTGACAAAAAACAGAGGTTACAGAGACGTTATAGTTAGGTTCAGATTTTACACACTCAAAACTAAAGAAATTCAGCAGTTATAGTTAGCTTGGCTAACTAAAACGGGGCCCCCGCAATGTACTGCTTATGACCTCACATATTACATCACTCATCACATGGTCAATGACATCTCAATTCTATTTCCTTGCTATGATGTCCCTGTAACCTTTGCTTTTTTCAGTGATTTTTTTTATTCAATTTCAATGAATATATTTATATATATATATGTGTGTGTGTGTATATATATATATATATTATCTACTGGCGGTCGCCAGTAGATAGTTATAGTTAGGACCTATTTTCCATAGGAAATCCGCGACATTCTATTTGAAATAACTCTTGCGTCGGTTGACGAATCTTTGCGAAATTTTCAAACTTTATGGCCCCCTCCGGTCTGCTCCTACCCTGAAAGTTTCGGGGTGATTCGTCAAGCGGGGGCCGAGAAAAAAGGGGGGTCCCAAAACGTGTTTTCCCCATTCATTTTCCCATAGGAAACTTTAGCCACGGCTACAGCCCGAACTGCTGAACGGAATTACACCAAATTTGGCAAAGAGGTAGTTCTTGGTTCAGAAAGAACCCTTTTGTTAAATGGTGTAAATCCGTTCAGTAGTTCCTGTGAAAATCAAAATGAAAATCACATATATATCTATGGCCGCGTCGGATTCGCGCACCCTCCCGATCACGAGCTGCATGCTAATTGGCTGTCAACACTCCAAATCAGGAAGTGTTGGCAGCCATTTTGTCCCTCGGTAGAACCGAGGACAGAAACAAGTGCGCAAAGCGCAAAAGGGGGCAGGGTAGAAACACCCTGACTCCCTAGGTCTGCTCAGGGGTCCCACAAGGACCCCCTGGGCAGAAAAAGCATTTTTTTTTTAAATCGGCGGGATGCGCTTAGGGTGCGTGAATCCCGCCGAGAAAAAAAGAAACAAGTGTGCAAAACGCACAAAGGGGGCAGGGTAGAAACACCCTGACCCCCTAGGTCTGCTCAGGGGGTCCCACAAAGACCCCCTGGGCAGAAAAAAGCATTTTTTTAAAAAAAAGAAATCGGCAGGATGCGCTCAGGGTGCACGGATCCTGCCGAAAAAAAAAAAATCAAAGCGCGGTCTCCCGCGCTTTGATGCAAATTTGCCCCCGGGTGGCCCAAGTCCCGGGGGCATGCGGGGGGTGAGTTTATTGTTTATATGGGGGGCCTCTAAGGCCCCCAAGCCCGGGGACCGCCACCCCGGGGCTTAATAAAAAAATGGTGCGGGAAGGCTCTCCTGCCCTCCCGCAGCCCCGGGGACCGCCACCCCCCGGGGCTTCTTTTAAATTGTAAATAACGTGTGGGGGCTCTAGCCCCCACACGCCCCGGGGACCACCACCTCCCCGGGGCACATAGAAAATAAATTTGGGGGTCCGTTACGGACCCCAGAGCCCCGGGACCACCACCTCCCCGGGGCTGTGCAATTCAAGGGAGAGGGGCCGCGCGGCCCCCCTCCTGGAGCCCTTGATGGCCCTGGGGACCGCCACCCCCCAGGGCCGGCTCCTGCAGTGTCCCGGGGTGCCTACCCCGGGGACACTGTAGTTTGCTATGACAGGACGGGAGCCTCGCGGCTCCCGTCCTGTCATAGCAAACTGCTTTGGATATTGGAAGAGAGAGCAGGGAAACCAATATCCAAAGCAAATTGCTTTTCCACACGGGGAGCTGCATGTTAGCAGCTCCCCATGTGGAAAAGCGATGCCGACTCCCAAGGGACGCGGGGAGCCGGCGGGACTGTGGGGGGATTGGGGACCCCCCCACAGTCCCCAACGGAGAGGGCCAGCCCCGGGGGATGGGGTCCCCGGGGCAAGTAGTGGCCCGGGAGGGGGCCACGTGGCCCCCCTCCCCAAAATAAAAAATAACAATGTGAAAAAAAAAAAAAAAGGAAAGGCCGGCCCCGGGGGACGGGGTCCCCGGGGCCTTAAATGGCCTGAGGAGGGGGGCCACACAGCCCCCTCCAAATATTTAAAAATTTAAAAAAAGAGGGCATGCCCCGGGGGATGGGGTCCCCGGGGCCAATATAGGCCCAGGGGAGGGGCCACGTGGCCCCCTTCCCGCTTTATTTGAATTTATAAAAAAAATGAAAATCCTCATGCCCCGGGGGATGGGGTCCCCGGAGCCAAAAGAGGCCAAGGGAAGGGGGCCACGCAGCCCCCTCCCATACAAAAAAAAAAATAAAAAAATAAAAAGACCGGCATCGTGCCGGAGGCCCCGCCCCACCCTGCAGCAGTCTGCAAACGCATCCCCTGGCGCGTTTGCAGATGGGGAACAATTTCCCCTTGAATACTGGGGGTCCCTGGGGGCAACTAGCCCACCAGGAACCTCCAGTATGCGCCAGGGGCTGCGTTGCAGAGAGGTGTACAGAGGCCACGCCCCTTTTACACCTCTCTGCAACGCAGCTCTGTGGCGCTTTTGGAGGTACATGGTGGGCTAGTTGGACTCCAGGGACCCTCAGGATTCAAGTGGACTTAATCCCCCAACTTAAAATGAGCCACGGGGCGCGTTTGCACAGTGGTGAAGGGAGGGGGCGGGGCTTCAGGTGACATGTGTGCAAACAGGCCCCGTGGTGCATTTTAAGATGGGGAATTAAATCCTCTTCAATCCTGAGGGTCCCTGGGGGCCAACTAGCCCACCAGGTACCTCCAATAAGCACCACGGAGCTGCTTTGCAGAGTGTTGTAAAAAGGGTCGTGGCCTCTGTACACGTCTCTGCAACGCAGCCCCCTGGCGCATACTGGAGGTTCCTGGTGGGCTAGTTGGCCCCTAGGGACCCTCAGGATTGAGGAGGAATTAATTCTCCAACTAAAAACGCGCCACAGGGCGTGTTTGCAGACATGTCACCTCAGGCCCCACCCCCTTCCTTCACCATTGTGCAAATATTCCTCTAAAATCAACCGAACTACGAATTCCGATTTACTCACCTGTTATCAGGAGAGACCTCAGTGCTGCATCTTTGAGCCCAGTACTGATCCTGAAAAGTAATTTTAACCGTACTTACCAGTAACTTGAATTTCCTTCCATAGGATATCATTGCCTGCTTTTTGCTGAAAAAGTTTCTAAGTGTCGATTTTTGAAACATACAAATATTCCTCTAAAATCAGCCGAACTACGAATTCCGATTTACTCACCGGTTATCAGGAGAGACCTCAGTGCTGCATCTTTTAGCCCAGTACTGATCCTGAAAAGTAATTTTAACCATACTTACCAGTAACTTGAATTTCCTTCCATAGGCTAACATTGACTGGTTTCACTTGGAAATTCTTCTAAGTGTGGAGTTTTGGAACTTTATAATATTCCTCTAAAATCAGCCGAACTACGAATTCCGATTTACTCACCTGTTATCAGGAGAGAACCCAGTGCTGCATCTTTTAGCCCAGCACTGACCTTGAAAAGTAATTCTAACTGTACTTACCAGTAACTTGAATTTCCTTCCATAGGCTAACATTGACTGGTTTCACTTGGAAATTCTTCTAAGTGTGGAGTTTTGGAACTTTATAATATTTCTCTAAAATCAGCCGAACTATGAATTCCCATTTACTCACCTGTTATCAGGAGAGAACCCAGTGCTGCATCTTTTAGCCCAGCACTGACCCTGAAAAGTAATTCTAACCGTACTTACCAGTAACTTGTATTTCCTTCCATAGGAATCCATTGTCTGGTTTTCAGCAGAAAAGTTTAGTGTCGATTTTCACAAACTACAAATATTCCTTAAAAATCGCCTGTATGACTTAAACGCATTCTTTCAACTGTTTACAGGAGATGCACCAGTGCTGGATCCAGGATCCACCACTGAGTAAGAAAAAGTAACGATAACACTACTTACCTGCTAAGTGAATTTCCTCCCATAGGATAACATTGGTGATTCTATGTGAAAAAGTTTACGTGTCAACTTTTAAAATACAATAATATTCCTTAAAAATCACTACTGTAACCAAAACGCTTTTACTCAACTGTTTACAGGAGATGTCCCAGGACTGAATCTAGGATCCAGTCCTGTGGTGAGAAAAGTAATCCATAAAGTAACTAATTGCATTTAACTAGAAATTCACGTTGAGCTCAATGTTGCATTGTGTTTGAAATTGTGTTGCCCATTGCAACAACTGTAACTACTGTACTTAAAAGTCTATTACCTATTTGCAAAGTATTTAAACTAAAGTAATTCATTCTGAGAAAGTATATTTTGTAATGTAATGTATAATGTAATTACAATGTAATTTAAAAATAAAATATCTAAAAATAAATAGTTGAAAAAAATGTTGTAAATCAGAATCAAAAAAATAAATATAACAATTAATACAATTAAAAAATTGTCATTTACAAAACCTTTGAAATTCACTGAAATAAACCACAGGTTTCAGGCACGTTATAGTTAGAAATTAGCATTTAAAAAACCTTTGAAATTCACTGAAAAAACCATAGGTTTTAGGGACAGTTATAGTTAGTTGGACATTGCACTCGTACAAAACCCGTGAAATTCCCCCGTTATAGTTAGTTCAGCTAACTATAACTCACGCCCTGCAATTCACTGCTGATGACGTCACATATTACATCACTCATGACATGGTCAGTGACATCACTGATGACATCACTGATGACATCTCAAATGACATCACTGATGACATCATCCATGTGATAATTTCATGCATCTTCTCACACCCTAATATAACTTTTGATACACCCACTCTTATTTACAGACTGCCATTCGCAAAACCATACACACTCCAATACCAATAACTATATACCCACTCACTGATTCTTAGGTCTACACCCACACATCTACTCACTCACCCGTCCAGTCACTCATACTTACAGTCACTCAGTACAGGACTATCATATGCACTCATACACCTATATAAACACTCACACACCGCCACTCATCCATAGAGGTACTCACACACCTAGTCAGTCATGCAAAAAATTAATCACACACCCATTTACTCACCTATAGAGTTATACACACACCAGCTCACTTAGTCATACAAATACTAGCACATTCTTACGCTCTTATACAATAACTGATACAAGCACACACGCATCCATACAGCCACTCTCACAATCACACACTCTCACTTATAGCCTTTTAAATACTCTAACACACATATATACTGCCTTTTACATATGTAGTTACTCGCACATGTACCACAGAGATATACATTCACTCACTAACACACCCATACACACACTCACCCACCCAAGCAGTCCATCACAGACGCACTCTTCAAATCATGCACCCAGTGAATCACCCAGTCACACATCTATGTACAGAGTCGCACACACCCCACCCACACAAACACTCAGGCACCCATACAGATACTCAGACAACGAATCAATAACTCATATAGACACTCATGTAGCTATTCACAAACCCATGCAGCCACTTACACAGCAACAGACAGACGGATACAGACATTCACCCAGTTTAGTCACTAACCCATGCATTCAGTAAGATACGTTTAATCACTCACTTATACAGTTAGTCACGCACCTACTAAATCATCCATATAGACACTTATACACCCACTCATTCTTCAATACGCCTTTCCCTATATACATTAAAAATATTTAAACTTTACAGAAACACAGTCACTAGATGATGTCATCAGTGATGTCATTTGAGATGTCATCAGTGATGTCATCAGTGATGTCACTGACCATGTCATGAGTGATGTAATATGTGACGTCATCAGCAGTGAATTGCGGGGCGCGGTTATAGTTAGCTGAACTAACTATAACGGGGGAATTTCACGGGTTTTGTACGAGTGCAATGTCCAACTAACTATAACTGTCCCTAAAACCTATGGTTTTTTCAGTGAATATATATATATATATATATATATACATATGTGTGTATATATAAATATATATATATATATTTTTATTATCTACTGGCGGTCGCCAGTAGATAGTTATAGTTAGGACCTATTTTCCATAGGAAATCCGCGACATTCTATTTGAAATAACTCTTGCGTCGGTTGACGAATCTTCGCGAAATTTTCAAACTTTATGGCCCGCTCCGGTCCGCTCCTACCCTGAAAGTCTCAGGGTGATTCGTCAAGCGGGGGCCGAGAAAAAGGGGGGTCCCAAAACGTGTTTTCCCCATTCATTTTCCTATAGGAAACTTTAGACACGGCTACAGCCCGAACTGCTGAACGGAATTACACCAAATTTGGCAAAGAGGTAGTTCTTGGTTCAGAAAGAACCCTTTTTGTTAAATGGTGTAAATTGTTCAGTAGTTGCGGAGAAATTAAAAAATAAGAGTCAAAAATCAATTTCCCATAGGAAACTTTATGCAAGGCTACAGCCCGAACTGCTGAACGGAATTACACCAAATTTGGCAAAGAGGTAGTTCTTGGTTCAAAAGAACCCTTTTGTTAAATGGTGTAAATCCGTTCAGTAGTTGCTGAGAAAATCAAAAGTAAAAACACATATATATCTGGGCGGAGCCTAACCACACATGTCATCGTGAGATCTGATTGGCTGTCAGCACTTCATCCTGGAATTGCTGGCAGCCATCTTGGGACCAATATAAATGCATTGTAGTGAATCGAAGATTTTGAGGGTTACCAAAAGGAGAACTATAAAGGGTGATAACAGACTTTAGTTACATTAGAATTCATTTGTTGATGGTACCATACTAATTTCAGGAATTGTGGTGTGTTCTAAGGTGATTTTACCCTGTGAAAAACCTTCTGCTGGGATATCATGAATCATGTTTGAGAGAAAACTATTTTCACATGCTTGTCCCATACAGTTTTGGAAGGTGCTCCAGAAGCTAAAATGAGAGCATATTTTCTGTAAATTCACATTATCTTTCTCAGTCATGTGAGAATGAAGTCTGACATTCTCAGTAAAACATGTACATCCAACAAGGGCAGAGACTGTCAGTTGATTCCTTTGTGTTCTACTGCAGCTTCCCAGAGTGTTCTAAAGAACAACTAGAGTGCTAACAGCCTTACTTATGACAAAAGTATGGCACACCTGAAGCCATCTTGATTGGAATAAACTGGTAACACTTAAAACATTTAATTTAAAAAGGAACAAAATGATGGGGTTCATCTTGTCATAGAAATTATGGTTAGTGCTCTGGAAAGAAAAATTAGGACATGTTTCAAGTGTGATCTCAAATATCTTCCTGTTATATTTCAACAGGAGCAGCCTGTCAGTTGATGCCTTTGTGTTCTACTGCAGCTTCCCAGAGTGTTCTAAAGAACAACTAGAGCGCTAACAGTCTTACTTATGACAAAAGTATGGCACACCTGAAGCCATCTTGATTGGAATAAACTGGTAACACTTAAAACATTTAATTTAAAAAGGAACAAAATGATGGGGTTCATTTTGTCATAGAAATTATGGTTAGTGCTGTAGAAAGAAAAATTAGGACATGTTTCAAGTGTGATCTCAAATATCTTCCTGTTATATTTCAACAGGAGCAGCCTGTCAGTTGATGCCTTTGTGTTCTACTGCAGCTTCCCAGAGTGTTCTAAAGAACAACTAGAGCGCTAACAGTCTTACTTATGACAAAAGTATGGCACACCTGAAGCCATCTTGATTGGAATAAACTGGTAACACTTAAAACATTTAATTTAAAAAGGAACAAAATGAGGGGGTTCATTTTGCCATAGAAATTATGGTTAGTGCTGTAGAAAGAAAAATTAGGACATGTTTTAAGTGAGATCTCAAATATCTTCCTGTTATATTTCAACAGGAGCAGCCTGTCAGTTGATGTCTTTGTGTTCTACTGCAGCTTCCCAGAGTGTTCTAAAGAACAACTAGAGTGCTAACAGCCTTACTTATGACAAAAGTATGGCACACCTGAAGCCATCTTGATTGGAATAAACTGGTAACACTTAAAACATTTAATTTAAAAAGGAACAAAATGAGGGGGTTCATTTTGCCATAGAAATTATGGTTAGTGCTGCAAAAGAAAATTTAGTGCATGTTTTAAGTGAGATCTCAAATCCTCTTCTATTTCATTAGAAAATTCTGACATGCAGACTGAAACAATCACTTTCAATACCAGCAGTAGACTTCCAGTTAACTCCTTGGTGAGCAGTAGCTTTACTACAGTGATCTAATGAACAACTAGAGTAATAACATTCTGAATTTATGGCAAATGTGTGACACATCTGAATGTCTTCTTGATGGAATCAAAGTAAAAAACTGAAAGCATTTCCTACTGAGGAGACTGCAGTAAATGAGGGAATTAGGAAACTTCATAACAAAGAAGTCTTCCGAGATGGCCACCAGTGAAAAAGAGCCCAAATGTAGCACAAATATTACCCAGATGTAGCCCACATATAGCCCAATGACAAAAGTGTGCAAAACACTTTTTATTTTTAGTTTTTTTGCAGTTTTATGTAGTGCAGACTGGTCAGGTATTGGAGCGTTGCATCTTAAAACATGACCCCCTACACTACAAAAACACCACTGCACTACCCTAAACCCTAAAACACTACCCCAGCACGACCCCCTACACTACACAAGCACCACTGCACTACCCTAAACCCTAAAACACTACCCCAACACCACTGCACTAACCTAAATCCTAAAACACTACCCCCAGCACGACCCCCTACACTACCCAAACACCACTGCACTACCCTAAAACATGACCCCCTACACTACACAAACACCACTGCACTACCGTAAACCCTAAAACACTACCCCCAGCACGACCCCTACACTACACAAGCACCACTGCACTACCCTAAACCCTAAAACACTACCCCCAGCACGACCCCCTACACTACACAAACCCCACTGCACTACCTTAAACCCTAAAACACTACCCCCAGCACGACCCCCTACACTATCCAAACACCACTGCACTAACCTAAATCCTAAAACACTACCCCTGCACGACCCCCTACACTACCCAAACACCACTGCACTACCCTAAAACATGACCCCTACACTACACAAACACCACTGCACTACCCTAAACCCTAAAACACTAACCCCAGCACGACCCCCTACACTACACAAGCACCACTGCACTACCCTAAACCCTAAAACACTACCCCCAGCACGACCCCCTACACTGCCCGAACACCACTGCACTGCCCTAAACCCTGAAACACCAGCCCCTGCACGACCCCCTACACTGCCCTAAACCCTGAAACACATACCCTAGTACGACCCCCTACACTGCCCGAACACCACTGCACTGCCCTAAACCCTGAAACACCACCCCCTTCACGACCCCCTACACTGCCCGAACACCACTGCACTGCCCTAAACCCTGAAACACCACCCCCAGCACGACCCCCTACACTGCCCGAACACCACTGCACTGCCCTAAACCCTGAAACACCACCCCCTGCACGACCCCCTACACTGCCCGAACACTACTGCACTGCCCTAAACCCTGAAACACCATCCCCAGCACGACCCCCTACACTGCACGAACACCACTGCACTGCCCTAAACCCTGAAACACTACCCCCAGCAAGACCCCCTACACTGCCCGAACACCACTGCACTGCCCTAAACCCTGAAACATCACCCCCAGCAAGACCCCTACACTGCCCGAACACCACTGCCCTAAACCCTGAAACACCACCCCCAGCAAGACCCCCTACACTGCCCGAACACCACTGCACTGCCCTAAACCCTGAAACACCACCTCAAGCACGACCCCCTACACTGCCCAAACACCACTGCACTGCCCTAAACCCTGAAACACCACCCCCTGCACGATCCCCTACACTGCCCGAACACTACTGCACTGCCCTAAACCCTGAAACACCACCCCCAGCACGACCCCCTACACTACACAAGCACCACTGCACTATCCTAAACCCTAAAACACTACCCCCAGCATGACCCCCTACACTACACAAACAGCACTGCACTACCCTAAACCATAAAACACTACCCCAACACCACTGCACTAACCTAAATCCTAAAACACTACCCCCAGCACGACCCCCTACAGTACCCAAACACCACTGCACTACCCTAAAACATGACCCCCTACACTACACAAACACCACTGCACTACCCTAAACCCTAAAACACTACCCCCAGCACGACCCCCTACACTACACAAGCACCACTGCACTACCCTAAACCCTAAAACACTACCCCCAGCACGACCCCCTACACTACACAAACACCACTGTACTACCTTAAACCCTAAAACACTACCCCCAACACGACCCCCTACATTACCCAAACACCACTGCACTAACCTAAATCCTAAAACACTACCCCCAGCACGACCCCCTACACTACCCAAACACCACTGCACTACCCTAAAACATGACCCCCTACACTACACAAACACCACTGCACTACCCTAAACCTTAAAACACTAACCCCAGCACGACCCCCTACACTACACAAGCACCACTGCACTACCCTAAACCCTAAAACACTTCCCCAGCACGACCCCCTACACTGCCCGAACACCACTGCACTGCCCTAAACCCTGAAACACCAGCCCCTGCACGACCCCCTACACTGCCCGAACACCACTGCACTGCCCTAAACCCTGAAACACATACCCTAGTACGACCCCCTACACTTCCCGAACACCACTGCACTGCCCTAAACCCTGAAACACCACCCCTTCACGACCCCCTACACTGCCCGAACACCACTGCACTGCCCTAAACCCTGAAACACCACCCCCAGCATGACCCCTACACTGCCCGAACACCACTGCACTGCCCTAAACCCTGAAACACTACCCCCATTAAGACCTCCTACACTGCCCGAACACCACTGCACTGCCCTAAACCCTGAAACATCACCCCCAGCAAGACCCCCTACACTGCCCGAATACCACTGCCCTAAACCCTGAAACACCACCCCCAGCACGACCCCCTACACTGCCCGAACACCACGGCACTGCCCTAAACCCTGAAACACCACCCCCTGCATGACCCCCTACACTGCCCGAACACTACTGCACTGCCCTAAACCCTGAAACACCATCCCCAGCACGACCCCCTACACTGCACGAACACCACTGCACTGCCCTAAACCCTGAAACACCAGCCCCAGCACGACCCCTACACTGCCCGAACACCACTGCACTGCCCTAAACCCTGAAACACCACCCCCTGCACGACCCCCTACACTGCCCGAACACCACTGCACTGCCCTAAACCCTGAAACACCACCTCCAGCACGACCCCTACACTGCCCGAACACCACTGCACTGCCCTAAACCCTGAAACACCACCCCCTGCACGATCCCCTACACTGCCCGAACACTACTGCACTTCCCTAAACCCTGAAACACCACCCCCAGCACGACCCCCTACACTACACAAGCACCACTGCACTATCCTAAACCCTAAAACACTACCCCCAGCATGACCCCCTACACTACACAAACAGCACTGCACTACCCTAAACCCTAAAACACTACCCCAACACCACTGCACTAACCTAAATCCTAAAACACTACCCCCAGCACGACCCCTACAGTACCCAAACACCACTGCACTACCCTAAAACATGACCCCCTACACTACACAAACACCACTGCACTACCCTAAACCCTAAAACACTACCCCCAGCACGACCCCCTACACTACACAAGCACCACTGCACTACCCTAAACCCTAAAACACTACCCCCAGCACGACCCCTACACTACACAAACACCACTGTACTACCTTAAACCCTAAAACACTACCCCCAGCACGACCCCCTTCATTACCCAAACACCACTGCACTAACCTAAATCCTAAAACACTACCCCCAGCACGACCCCCTACACTACACAAACACCACTGCACTACCCTAAAACATGACCCCCTACACTACACAAACACCACTGCACTACCCTAAACCTTAAAACACTAACCCCAGCACGACCCCCTACACTACACAAGCACCACTGCACTACCCTAAACCCTAAAACACTTCCCCCAGCACGACCCCCTACACTGCCCGAACACCACTGCACTGCCCTAAACCCTGAAACACCAGCCCCTGCACGACCCCCTACACTGCCCGAACACCACTGCACTGCCCTAAACCCTGAAACACATACCCTAGCACGACCCCCTACACTGCCCAAACACCACTGCACTGCCCTAAACCCTGAAACACCACCCCTTCACGACCCCCTACACTGCCCGAACACCACTGCACTGCCCTAAACCCTGAAACACCACCCCCAGCATGACCCCTACACTGCCCGAACACCACTGCACTGCCCTAAACCCTGAAACACTACCCCCATTAAGACCTCCTACACTGCCCGAACACCACTGCACTGCCCTAAACCCTGAAACATCACCCCCAGCAAGACCCCCTACACTGCCCGAACACCACTGCCCTAAACCCTGAAACACCACCCCCAGCACGACCCCCTACACTGCCCGAACACCACTGCACTGCCCTAAACCCTGAAACACCACCCCCTGCATGACCCCCTACACTGCCCGAACACTACTGCACTGCCCTAAACCCTGAAACACCATCCCCAGCACGACCCCCTACACTGCACAAACACCACTGCACTGCCCTAAACCCTGAAACACTACCCCCAGCAAGACCCCCTACACTGCCCGAACACCACTGCACTGCCCTAAACCCTGAAACATCACCCCCAGCAAGACCCCCTACACTGCCCGAACACCACTGCCCTAAACCCTGAAACACCACCCCCAGCAAGACCCCCTACACTGCCCGAACACCACTGCACTGCCCTAAACCCTGAAACACCAGCCCCAGCACGACCCCTACACTGCCCGAACACCACTGCACTGCCCTAAACCCTGAAACACCACCCCCTGCACGACCCCCTACACTGCCCGAACACAACTGCACTGCCCTAAACCCTGAAACACCACCCCCAGCACGACCCCCTACACTGCCCGAACACCACTGCACTGCACTAAACCCTGAAACACCACCCCCAGCACGATCCCCTACACTGCCCGAACACTACTGCACTGCCCTAAACCCTGAAACACCACCCCCAGCACGACCCCCTACACTGCACGAACACCACTGCACTGCCCTAAACCCCGAAACACTACCCCCAGCAAGACCCCCTACACTGCCCGAACACCACTGCCCTAAACCCTGAAACACCACCCCCAGCACGACCCCCTACACTGCCCGAACACCACGGCACTGCCCTAAACCATGAAACACCAGCCCCAGCACGACCCCCTACACTGCCCGAAGACCACTGCACTGCCCTAAACCCTGAAACACCAGTCCCAGCACAACCCCGTACACTGCCCGAACACAACTGCACTGCCCTAAACCCTGAAACACCAGTCCCAGCACAACCCCGTACACTGCCCGAACACAACTGCACTGCCCTAAACCCTGAAACACCAGCCCCAGCACGACCGCCTACACTGCTCGAAAACCACTGCACTGCCCTAAACCCTGAAACACCAGCCCCAGCACGACCCCCTACACTGCCCGAACACCACTGCACTACCCTAAACCCTCAAACACCAGCCCCAGCACGACCCCCTACACTGCCCGAACACCACTGCACTGCCCTAAACCCTGAAACACCAGCCCCAGCAAGACCCCCTACACTGCCCGAACACCACTGCACTGCCCTAAACCCTGAAACACCACCCCCAGCAAGACCCCCTACACTGCCCGAACACCAATGCACTAAAGCCTGAAACACCACCCCCAGCAAGACCACCTACACTGGCCAAACACCACTGCACTGCCCTAAACCCTGAAACACCACCCCTGCACGACCCCCCTACACTGCCCAAACACCACTGCACTGCCCTAAACCCTGAAACACAACCCCTGCACGACCCCCTACACTGCCCGAACACCACTGCACTGCCCTAAACCCTGAAACACCACCCCTCAGCACGACACCCTACACTGCCCGAACACCACTGCACTGCCCTAAACCCTGAAACACCACCCCCAGCACGACCCCCTACACTGCCCGAACACCACTGCACTGCCCTAAACCCTGAAACACCACCCCCAGCACGACCCCTTACACTGCCCGAACACCACTGCACTGCCCTAAACCCTGAAACATCAACCCCAGCAAGACCCCCTACACTGCCTGAACACCACTGCCCTAAACCCTGAAACACCACCCCCTACACTGCACGAACACCACTGCACTGCCCTAAACCCTGAAACACCACCTCCAGCAAAACCCCTACACTGCCTGAACACCATTGCTCTGCCCTAAATCCTGAAACACTAGCCCCAGCACGACCCCCTACACTGCCCAAACACCACTGCACTGCCCTAAACCCTGAAACACCACCCCCAGCACGACCCCCTACACTGCCCGAACACCACTGCACTGCCCTAAACCCTGAAACACCAGCCCCAGCAAGACCCCCTTCACTGCCCGAACACAACTGCACTGCCCTAGACTCTGAAACACCAGCCCCAGCAAGACCCCCTACACTGCCCGAACACCACTGCACTGCCCTAAACCCTGAAACACCAGCCCCAGCATGACCCCCTACACTGCCCGAACACCACTGCACTGCCCTAAACCCTGAAACACCAGCCCCAGCACGACCACCTACACTGCCCAAACGCCACTGCACTGCCCTAAACCCTGAAACACCAGCCCCAGCACAACCCCCTACACTGCCCGAACACCACTGCACTGCCCTAAACAATGAAACACCAGCCCCAGCACGACCCCCTACACTGTCCGAACACCACTGTACTGCCCTAAACCCTGAAACACCAGCCCCAGCACGACCCCCAACACTGCCCGAACACCACTGCACTGCCCTAAACACTGAAACACCACCCCCTGCATGACCCCCTACACTGCCCGAACACCACTGCACTGCCCTAAACCCTGAAACACCACCCCCTGCACCGCCCCTATACTGCCCGAACACCACTGCACTGCCCTAAACCCTGAAACACCACCCCCAGCACGACCCCCTTTACTGCTCGAACACCACTGCACTGCC